>JAECUM010040805.1:0-21269 GCA_016617855.1 Megalonaias nervosa
TTTTTTTTTTTTTAGTTTTGTTTTGTTTTTGTTTTTTTCTTCTTCTTTTTTCACTATTCAGCACGTTATTTATTTCTGCCGATAGCAGAACATACTTATTTTTAGAGGGAGCAATTTTTTTTTTTCCAGTAAAGAGGTAACAGGAAATTCTTCAACAATTCCTGTGAAGATACAATATACAATACAACACGTTAAGAAAATTTCCGTCTAAGTAATGTTGCTGACAGGAAATTCGTAGCTGTCACGAATGTGTCTCCTTCGCCTAAAAATCTATTTATCACGTCTAATTTGCGCACACGTCCTTCTTATGACAGGAAGCAATTAAGGTGATAAATGTTAACACACTGAAAGATTCTTGGGCAAAAATCTAAAGTGGTTGACACAAATTCTCAAAATTAGTACAAAACAAGTGTTGGTTTTGTCTTTGTTCCAAAAAGCACAATAAGTATGGATGTTTATCACCTAACACGTTGGTGAATTTATGCTAATTGTCGTGCGTCTATGTCAGTAATGGTCATGACGTAGACATTAGCGTGAACGAGATGGCTTTAAAAATCAGAAAATGTCACCTTGGGCTACACGACTGGATATAAATTAGAAAGTAAATGGTACACAAGATGTGCACATACATTTGTAGCCGTTATCGTCTGCTTGTTTAAAGTTTGGTATTACAAAAGGGAAATTGAATTTGAAACTAGTGTTTATACGGAGTTCTGTCTGCGACAAATGAAGACTTATTCGGTAGTAACAATTTATTTATTTATTTATTTATTTATTTATTTATTTATTTATATGTACTTATATCTTTAACGAAGTTTGGATTTTTAAACAATACCTATATTGCCGAGAATATAGTCTTGACTCATGTTCTTAATTTTTTGAGCAATCGATGAACTAACCTATAAAAAAAGAACTTAATCAAAGTACCAAAGATACCGTGTCTACCAAACATCGGTACAGAAGAAAATATAACGAATGGAAAATGAAGAATAATTTTTCTGATAGTGTTTCTTACGCAAATATAATTGAATTAAATTCACTTTGTTTTTATCATGTCTCAGTTTACTTTCCTTCTCAAATTTATTTACCCAATGCTTCCAGACACTCCAAATTTAACAGCACAGCCTCATTGGCGCCACCTGGCGTGTAAAGCGAACTTAGTTCGATTTAGGTTGGTCTCCGCTAATTCTCAGAAATGGGTAGAGGCATTGATTAGTGGCAAAACTGACACATTGTATAGCATATAGAGATGAAAATAAAGACAAGAGTGTTAAAGATACGAAAGCCGATAATTGTAGTAACTCTTACGCTCTTGTTAACATTAGATGTGGTTTTAGTCAGTCGAGGAAAACCCGAGTCGCATTAGTAAGGCTTCTACGTTTATACGTGACAACAGATTAGTTTAGTTTACTGCCCAATCTGATTAAAATCAGATCTCTACTATCCTACGTGAAGATCTGACAGCAGCCGCTTAGAGGTTATGTTCTGATGACCTTTGAATTAGTCATTGGAAATGCAGCTTTAAAAAATTTGAAAGTAAATCAAATCGTTCGGTACACATTGATGCTCTTCAGCTATAGTACTCAATCTCATAAATGCGAAGGTATAAGACTTCATCTGATTGGCTGCTACAGTTAGCGATTATGCTAATAACATAGGTCAGAGAACATGACCTCTAAGCGGTCAGATCTTCCCGTAGGATAGTTAGATTGATTTACTGCCTGTGAAAGTTCATCGTCGCACGCCACGGGCCATAATTCCCTGCCCTTTATCCATCCGTGGCTGCATGTACATAGAGTTCCTCGTTTTACAAATACGTAAAAACAATATGTCAGCAATAACACAGTGCAACATTCTCTTACACATCAATGCAAATGCATGTTTTATCGATCGAAAACTGATTGCGCATGGAAGAGAAACTTCGATTAGCTTATCTAAATAGTATGAAAGTTGTGTTGGGTAAGAATGGCAAGACGAAACTTTACTCGTGGACGCAGTACCTAGTTAAATAGGTTTATGCATATTCATAGAAAACAACGAAATATCCACTCATGTAGCCACGGTGATAAAGGAGGACAGCCAATTGTCGCTTGTGGTTTGGGACAATGGTAAACCTTTACGAAATCAGTAACCGTTTAAAAGAACAAGCACGCGCCTTGCAGTCACTCCAGTAAAGTTACATACTTCCACATCTCTACTTAAGGGCACATTTTAATAGGGTTTTTCTATTAATTGTTTTCTAAAAGTACCGATTATTTTCATTCCAAATGTGGCATCGCTAGGAAAAAGCCGAAGTTGACGAGAATTGGTTGTACAACACATTACACATCAGGTTGATCGTGGAAAAGTTTGATTTTCGAATCGGTTCAATTAAACGGATTCGTTTCAGTGCTAATATACCATGTACACATTAATAAATGTGGGTAACGGCACACGCTGCAGCCTTACTCAGTCGAGCGCAAATGAAACGACAGAGATTGCTGTACAAGTCAGAATCATGGACCTTTAGAATTACAAACCCAAAACTCGGAAGGAGACCGTATCCAATGACATCAGTCGGGCATTCACAAGCATTTTGATCCAACTGAAAACCGTGTATCAGTCTGACATGGAACTCAGATCTGTCACAAGATATGCAAAAGGAAAAAAAAAATGAAGCAGATGGACAAATTAGAGGTACAGTTCATGAGGAATCTTCTTATTTGTAGTTGTCTATCCTGGAATGATAATGAAGGATGGAACATTAGTGAAGAGAAAGTTAAAACTTCCTTCAGGATACCTGCATGCAGCCGACGCGCAAGAACAGCCGATTAATAGTCCACGTGCTTACGTTACGTCCAACAATCTGAACGCCTCGAGCACGAGGAAATTACCCATCATCGTCAAATTCACCCTAAATATTGTTACGGGGTAGCGTTGGCCGTTAAACTTCCGGTGACCATTCACTGACTCACTATGTTGTATGTGGCTGATAAACTCTCATTAGAGTAAAGGCCCAGTTAAACTTAGACCTTAACTCCAAGAGGTCACTGTGATTCTCTGATGAAGTGGGGAATCCTCACAATAAGAATGGGACTAGTGATGAAGTGGGAGAATCCTTATAATAAGAATTGGAACTAGTGATGAAATGTAGACTCAGATTTAAGTTTCATCTGGCTTATTAAGTCACAAACTTGTATGGCATTAAAATTTCAAGACTCTAATATCAGGTGCATTACTTCGAAATAATAACTCACTGATTTTATATCACAGTAGTTGTGTACAGTTGGACAAACATAAGTAATTTAAGTAACAACTTTTATGATAGAAGTTGACATTAACATTTATCAATGTCAAAGTTTGATATTCAGAATTCATATGTTATATTAAAATTATTGTTTAGTGATAGACTTTGAAACATTGGCTAACGTTACATTAAATTCATATTGGTTAATTTCAAACAGAGCCTTGACAAACACTCAATGGCTGTAACAAAAATAACTAACAGCATATGTACAAAGCCTTAAGAAGCACTCAACAATTTTATAATATAACAAATAACTATTGGAAAGAGCTTTGAGAAATACTCCTTTGCTCTATATTAAAACCTGCACTTATTATTATTATTATTATTATTATTATTATTATTATTATTATTTTATTGTAATAAGCATTACTATTTGGACAAGGTCTGCAAGAAACACTTGACTTGACCTCACAGAATCATGAAAATACTGTCTGAATACTATTTAACTGATCAGCAGATATTTAAGCTGAAGTTGCTGATTTAAAACATGACAAGGAATGAATAAATGTCCATAAAGGTTTTAGTACACTGATGTAGATTTCAAAACTTAGTTTAGATCTATCCAAAATTTTCTATAAAAGAAACATTATTTTCTTTGCATTTATTAATGTAGATATTGTGAAATAACAACGAATTCTGATTCGCGGAAAATGATAAACAAAGTTACCTTTTCTTTGCGCACTTCCTTATATGGTATTCGTAGTAAAATAATAGTAAAAAATTTTCCCACGCTCTGTCTAAACGTACGGAGCTCTTAACGTGACCCTCGGAAACCCGAACAGGTCCCAGTAGAGACGCTGAATTCTGCGCTTGGCAGGGAAAATTCTACCTTTCGCTGGGTAGCAACATGCAGGGGCGACCGAACTTTGCTACCGATTGTAACAAAACTACACCTTTTTAACAAAACAACTGTAATTAAAAACCTATATAACCCAGAGTGTTAGCCAAGTGTGCATATAACGAATTTTATTTCTCAATGGTCAAAATTTGCAATACGAATAAATGTTTTGCTTTAAAATGAGTGATGTAGTAAGCGACCCCTAACTATTATTCGAGATAACGACGGGAGTATTCTAAATGAGCCAAAATTGGAAACGAGGCTAACTTTAATGTATACTCTCACTAATTTAACACATTCAAATGATTTCTAACATGATGTGATCACGTTAATACCTATTTTTGCTGGGGTACAAATAGTCTACATCGTGAAACGGTTCTCTGATGCATGGATGTTATTTACGTATAACCTTTTGAGCCAATCATATTTCGCCGTTGACGTGTGTGCCGTATAGTGTACATATTTTGAAAATGAGAGTCGATTGTATGCGATGAGTGTGGAGTGAAGAAGACAATGTCTAATTCTTCCATGGAACAGGATTCCTAAAGTTGAATCGAGTTAATGGTAAGTAAAAACTTATTTTTGCATCTACCACTGTTCTGTAATTCAAGACGGGATGTATCGTAGAGTCGCAAACACAGTATATGTAGCTCTTTTCACCGGTTTTCACCTGAGCGTAACATTGTCCCGGCAGGCAAAATTAGCGAAATTCGCACGTTTCGGAGCCGTAACTTCAGTTTGGTGCAACGCAGAAAAGTCAATGATGGCTTGATGAATAGCAAAATATCTCAGGAGTAAAACAAGCTATAGAGTATAATCGTGCACTTTTAAAGATGGAAATAGCAGAAGGAAATCGAGGGTCATGGGTGGAATGAAGTATTTGGAAGTTACTTACCTTCTCTCTTATATAGTATGAGAAGACAGGGTCCTATGTCAGAACGGGTCATGGTGGTAATCTGAAGTATTTTTGTCACTCTGTATGATTTTTTTCCTTCAGATTGTTGGGGTTTTTTTTGGGGGGGGGGGTTCTCAACATCAAGCTCGCGTCGAGCACCTGTGATGCATTCCAGGCATAATAACATCATGAAACTAAAGAGTTAAATAGATGATTTATGATCAGTTTATATGGGAATATCAACTATACCCAGGAATGATACCAATCATCATTTGGTATTGAATAACAGTAGGTATTAATGTATAAATTAATATTGTCCGTCAATGTTGACAACACCCACCCACCAAGCTGCGATGTAACCCCCGTCTACGAGGTAGAGGCACTATTATTAATACTACCACTCACGCTGTTTTACCACCGAAAGCTTTACGATGAATGAACTTAATTTGTAATTGTTCTTAAAACAAATTAGAGGCTAGATTTCCTGCCCATTACAATAACAATATTATTGACAGCATGCAATACAGAGCAAGAGAAAAACATTAAATAAAAAGAGTGGCTGCCTGTATGAGAGAAAGATCCCGTATGAATTCGCGTACAACGAAAGTAAGCAAGGGGAATACGAGGCAATCAGATGTAGTAAAGTGATTCAGGAAGGACTAGTGTACTTATATGAAGGAAAAAGATGTCTGTTCTATTGGCAGAGCACGAATACTCCAACATTTTTTTTCCTCAGAATGTTTCTTAAAGTGCGAGGAGCTGACGTAAACATACAGACGATGCAGCTGAGAATATCTCTTCAACCGAAGAAGTGAGTTTGGGATCAGCAGAAGGGCAGAATGGCGTAAAGAGGGACAAAAATAGAATGGTTATAAATAGCGACAATGGTGAAGAAGAAGGTGAAAATAATGGCGATTGTGATGCTAATGAGAGTGAATGGCAACATTTTAAGATCAGTAGAAGAAGAATGCATATTTTCTGTTACTTGAACAAAATTATGCTGAAGGTTTCAAGATCTGTATCATCTAATATATATTAATGACTGTAAATAACATTGATTCTTTATATCAAAAAATTAATTTTGATGTACCGTACCTAAAATGGACTGTAAATGTTTATTTACTCGTATATAATAAAAGAAATAATAAAAGATCGTGAGCAATCAAGCAATGATCGCATAAACTATTGGCAAGTTTTAAAGGGTAAAGATAAAATTATATACAGTACAAAATAAGAAAAAAAAAAACAAAAAACAACAATGACATGATAACTTTCAATCTTTACAGAACTTTGATCGAAATGAAATTACTGATGTTGACATAAAGTTTGCACTCGCTTATGAGTCGTATCTAGTCTTTAGAAATATTTTCGAACACGTGATACAAGTGTTAACTTTAAACGAAATTGTTCAGAAGTGTATGTGTAAGCCTGGTGGATGTTCTTACTATTTGGAATGTATTTGAAGGAAACATATGTAGGGAAAACAGTGGTATTATAGTATGAATGTAGATGTAAAATAATATACATTCATATAGCCCAGTGAATGAAATCCAGTATTTTCTATGCTTTTATTGGTCCTAACGCCGTGCAACGGGTAAAGGAGTTTATTCAAATTTGTTTTGTGTGGAAGTCCACAACTTATTTTAGGAAATGAAGATACGGTAGTATAATAAAAAGTGAACATGACGGCAGAATAACAGGTTGGGACGTAAACAAGTGAAAAAAATGACTGATTAGTGTGTTGTCAGTTTTCATTCTAGTCTGCCAGAGCCATCGTACGCACTAATTAATATTTAGAATGCACTCGTTTCGTTCTCGAAATGAATTTTTGTTTTAAGACCTGGTAGTTTTTCGAAATGATGACGCAGTTTCGTTTTGACCTTATGTAAAACAGGTTTAATGGAATTTTAATTATCATGCTTTTGTATATTTGTATTCAGTCGCATTACCTTTTATATAAAAATAGACTGAAGAATATCGACGAATTTCATATTGTTCTGGTTTCTTATTTCAAAATCAAAATGTTTATTCATTTTATACAATGTTTCTCTTTTCCCAGACAAAAAAAAGTTTTTCTTCCTCCTGTCAGTTTGGTCATCCTCACTCTTAACTAGTGACATCAAGTTATTATTATTGTTGTTGTTGTTGTTGTTGTTGTTATTATTATTATTATTATTATTATTATTATTATTATTATTATTATTATTATTATTAAAGAAAGTAGTGGTAATCATATCCCGGATGTAAAACCAGAAGAGAAAATTAAATGCACAGCTACAGATGGCGTTCTATGGGACTGTATCATCTCGGAATGTTGTAGTGACTAGATCACTCAAGGCACTATGCTTGTCACAGATAATCCTGTTCACATGCAACATTCTCTTGGAAACTTAGTCAACACAGAGCAAACAAACAAAATATCGCATTTGGTGAAAAAAGGGAAGCATGCATATAAATTTAAAATAAGCAATGTCGAGATTGATTCTGCAGATGAATATAAGTACTTAGGTCTGATAATGAGAAGTTTTCTGACGACATGAACAATCTAGTATCAATAGCTAATAAATGTATGTATTTACTAAAAAAAAAGAGTATACACAATTTAGATTTGACTATTGATTGACAACTGAAACTGTTCGATCAAACCACTGTACCGACTTTAACATATGCTTGTGAAATTTGGGGATTTGTCAAATCTGATATAGCCGAAAAAAAACCCCTCATCTTTCTTTCCTCAGAAGTATATTAATGTAACAAAATGTACCCCTCTATATATGGCATACGGCGAACTTAGTTGTTTCCCCTTAATTTGCAGCATTAAAAGTCACGTGATACTATTGTGCTAAAGTGGTTAGTGGTTAAAATGAAAAATTATCGTATATATTCTCTCCTATACAAACACTTTGGTGATGATTCGTATAGTAGTAAATGGTTAGTTCTCTTCATTATTTTGGAGAGTTTTGCTTCTCTATGCCAGATTATAAATATTTATTATTGTTTTACGCGCGTCACTCTTTCTGTATGTATGTCGTTGTATACAGTATTAGGTCGAAACAACGTAATAAAACTTAGCTCTTTTCCTCACACAATTTAACAACACCGTTTATTTTCTCTTGACCAAAATTAATATTGTTTATTCTGTAAACAACTAGCACATAGGTAAATATTCTCTATGTATATGGGTTTAATATTAGGATCATTATTAATAGAAGTAAACATGTTTATTTGGGTCAGAGTCTATGTTATTGGAATTCCCCTACAATTTACCTGGCGCACCTGACATAGTCCAGCTTATATATTATAATTTTAGCAACAGACTTTCTAATTACAACTAAAATTTTATTTTTTAAAATTTAAGAAATTTCAAGAAGGTTATTTTTCATTAGGAAATAGATTGGTTTTTTTTTAGAAAATGCTAATTGTGACCCGAGGTCAGGTATATGACTATATCATCTTGTCACTTGAAAGATTATTCATGCGTGCGTTAACATCTGAGCAGAATCAAGTTGTCACATCGACATTTTATGAGCCATCACAGGTACATCAACACTTTCAGCGTTGAACTTAATTTGGATCTCCACTAACGTTGATTCAGAACTTTAATTATTAGGACTAGTGACTGTAATTCTAATATTATTATTATTTGTGGTGGTGGTGGTGGTGGAAGAAGAAGAAAATATATAGTAATAGCAGACATATAGGTACGGGTATTAATTGTTCTCTTGTAAAGTCAGAAACAAGTCGTTTATTTATAGTATATCTTTATTCATGGTGTGCATATGAAAATAAAATGCTGTCGGTTTATATCGAGCATTGTGGCCTTTCAAGTCTACATCAAGCATTGTGGCCTTCAAAGTTTGTATAAAGCATGGTCATCTTCGATTTTTTCAAATTTTCTTTTGTTTTGTTTAAAGCTGGTTTTAATACAAGATATTTTTGCAAAGTATGTAAAAATTCTGCCTGTAAAAATAGATACACTGTTTTTAAAAGGTCTCCTCCGTGTTAAATTTCTGTTGAAACATTTGTAAAAGTCCATCCAAGAATGTCATTTTAAAATGATATCCATTGTGAAAAACCAGTTTGATGACTCCAAATATTTTTTTCATTTTTATTTCTAGGTGTATCCTTCTACTTTTACGTGCTCAACGGATTTGTAGTTCTCAAAGAAAATATTAGGCTCTTACATTTGACGTCGTTTGGTTTGACATTCCTTACTGCGATGTACACCCAGAAATAAAAATGATTAAAGCTGATTTTTACTAGCACATGGGAGCAGTCATTTTGTTTAACTGTGTTTTTGATCATGTACAATTTCCATACGTACAATATCCAAAGCAATTTCAGCCACAGTGCACGAAAATAACACAGAGGTATGCCAACATTATATCCATTGTGCATGTTGTAAATGCAAATAACTTCACCTTTCACTTGTCGCTCTCTCAGAAGTCCATGATATCTGTACAGCGCCCTCATAAGGACCATGGAGGAATTATTATTGTATGGTCTAAGTTTGGTTGTATAGCTGAAGCTTTTATGTTGCACGCAATACAACATTTTGAATAACTCTCATGTTTTTCCCCACAGAACAGTATTCATTAGAGCAAAGTCCGCACAACATTGTGCATGTTGCAAATGCATACAACTTCACCTTACAACTGTCACTCTCTACGAAGTTCATAATATCTGCAGAGCGTCCCCTTAAGTATTATGGGATTGCAGACTATATCCAAGATTTACTTACCTCAGAAATTTAAGAGCTTGACAACTTGCAAAACTAGGCACCTTCAAAACTGAAGGTTTGACAACTAAAGTGCTCTAGTAAAACACGTGCTATTTAGTGTTTTGCAAAACTTTACGTGAACACAATTTGTACAAATAATTTTAATTTTATAAATTACAATCAAGACACAAATTAGATTGAAAATAAGAAAAGTAATGATGCCAGATGTTTGGAACCATTGTGTTACTCTTAACATACAGAAGTTAACACAGAACCTGTCAGCGTACGGATACAATCCAAAACCACAGGGGCTCGTATCGTTGTTTACAATTTACCAGTCATACATGTACTATATAATAACTACAAGGAAGGACACTTCTCTCCTTTCTCGCGCGACCTATTTAAGAATAAACGCTAATATTTCAAGCTAAGCTTTGCAAAGCTTAATAAATTTGGTACCCATATTTAGCTCAGGCATTCGACTGTGTACTTCTATCCAAACTTTGACTTAACATCATACCTTTAAGGAATGCCAGACCATTTCCCACGCTACCACTCCACATGGCTCTGATAGCGCGCACTTAATATGCAAGTAAAACCCCGCTGAAGAGAATACTGTCCTCGCATTGGTTAAAAGAAAATGACGTCCTGCATTTATTTATAACTTATTTTCAGTGGCCAATGAGAAGGCAGTATTCCATTCAGCGCGTTCTTCTTGCATATTAAGCGGGTGCGATCAGGGCCATGTCGAGCAATAGCGTGGGAAAATGGTCTGGCATTCCTTAAAGTTATGATAGTAAGCCAAACTTCAGACACGCATACAAAGTCGAATGTCTAAGCTAAACATCGGTACCAATTTATTACGCTACGCGAAATGTTGTTTGAAATATCAGCGTTTATTCTTAAAGTGTCCTCCCTTGTAGTTATTGTATAGTACATATATGACAGGTAAATTGTAAGCAACGACACGAGCCCCTGTGTCCAAAACTGGATAGTTGATAGCCAGATAGTATTCCTATTTAGCGGCGATGATGCAGTGTGATAACTTTAGTTTTCACATTAGGAGGGAGTTGAGTGCTCACCAGCTGATAACCAGTCGAATATGTACTTTCTGTATGAAGGGATGAAAGAACGGTGAGATATCACTGTAGCACAAATGGTAAGAACTATTTCGTTTCAGTGAATTTTAAGGCTAGCCGCATGAATACATTTTGAGATGCAAACTTAGTCTCTATGCCATTTGAAAACAGTCAAAAGTACGGACTCGTGACCTATAAAATAGGACTTCTCCATCTGCAGCTAATCCTCAAATGAAACAAAGGCGGATCGGTATACTCAGTAAGTTTCATACATTCTACGGAAATCTAAAACCACAATCGTGACGTCAGTGGCCTTTCCATCCGATGATTCTCTTTTAGCAGTGTGGAATCATTTGGGTGCATCCATGCTTAGTCGTGTAATTCAAAGCAGTACCAGATGACAATAGCTCGATTACATTCGAATTTGTTTGCTTGGGGTTAGGGGGTTGTTAGAAAGGACTTGGACATAGGGATTGACTCGAGACATTTGGCATAGGAGTCTCGAAATACCAATTTTTCGCTGCTGCGCGCGCGCGTCTGTGTGTGCGTGTGTGTGCTTGCATGCGTGTGTGTATGGAAAAAAGAAGAAAAATATAGTTAGGACTAACTCTTGTACAAAAGCTTCCATATAGTTTGAAACATCGCAGCGACACTAAAAATTGACGTAAATGCAACATGTAAACAGAGAAGCAGGGGCGTTTTAAGATTTATTTGCGAAATCAGAAGTACAAATATAATGAGATTTTTAAAAAAAACAGACATGTGCATTTTATCTGGTTTGTCTGACAGGTGATGTGTTCAAATCGTTCTCGTACTGATGGTCCATTATCCGAAATGTTGTCCTCCTACTTATTGGCACATTTCTATGTGTGACTTCTGCATCTGATATGAATCATGTACTCAAGTCCATTTGTATTAAACCTAGCGATTTCCCGCGTGTACATTGTACTTGCTGCACGTTGAAGACGTGTATAGACACTGACCCCTTACGACATCAAAAATGAGATTCTCTGGACATGCACGGATATATAAGTAGCCTTCGGAACATGTGGCATAGAAATGGCAACTAGCGCATGCGTGGTAGTCGCCGTTGCCCACCCCACTGCATGCAATATCAGTATTAAGACATTCAACTGTGGGGAAAAAAATCAATTTATATAATGTAGAACCCTTGAATACAATGTAGTGAATAAATCCGAGCTGTGTATATATATATATATATATATATATATATATATATATATATATATATATATATATATATATATATATATATATATATATATATATATATATATTATTGATTTATTTATGAGAGAGAGAGAGAGGTAAACAGCTATATCCAATATCCATTAACAAATGAATCGTTAAGTGGGGAGAAGTAAATGTTCCTATGTTTATCTAAACATAAATGTAACTTAACGTGAAAAGGGACAAATTTAGTATTGGTATCCCCTTTCAAAACCCAAATTTTACTGCATTTCATAAATACCAGAATATATTTTTGTCGTGTTCATAAATACCACAATATAATTCTTTCGTGTTTTCAACGAAGCGTATTACCTGTATAATTATGAGAAGACGGCGTTGGAGTTGGGTTTGTTCTCACTGATATGAAATAAAACAAAATGGAAAAAAATATGAAAATAGATCTGGCACATCAATGCCATTTAAGTGACAAAATATATATTTAAACATGTCGGCTGAAAATTGTTATTTGGATTTTACGTGAAAAATGAGTATTGCTACGGCTCTATGGTCTTAAACTAAGTAACAGAAAAGAGCGAAAGCCAAGAAGTGTTGCAAAATTCAACAAATAATTCACTTCCCTAGAATAAAACGTGAACATTTAAAAAGAAATTACAGTATTGGGAAATAAATCCCAAATTGTCCTAAAAGTGCAATCAAAAGTCTAAAGGTATGAAGTTTCAATTTAATTCCCGTGGTGTTCCAAATAAATTCCAATATTTAACGTGCTGATACTCCTGTAGTCTTGAATGTGCTAATGTGCCAATGGCCTGGAATGTAGCGATGTGCTAAGAGTCTTTGGATGTATCACAATAATATAATCCAAAACTGTCTTGTCTAAATTCACTATAATTCCAAATTAATGTTTTAGTCCAAGAATACAATTGAGCACTTTGTAATTTCAGTGAATTATAATTTTAATGAATAAATTCACTCAAATTAAAAACTGAAAACAACAATAAGACTGATTTCACTTTGTAGGTTAAGGCAGGAATGAGTAATTTTTCAAGTAAACAACATTGATATAAAAAAGCTAACACACAGTAATAGAGCCAGAGTGTTGGTCAGTTTCCTGTCTAAAACATTCAAAGTTGTCAACAAGTTTAGAAATTTCCAAGTTAAAACTAATATCCTAAATTCAAATTGAAGAAAACGTGTCTACCTCCATTAATAACAATCTGAATACTTAAATGTTAATAATAGAGAAATATTAGCTATGTATTATGTTGTTTTTAAATTGTCACTGGTCAGGTAACTTGATTAACTTGATTCTGGACTAAGGTCAGTTACACAATATATACATCAACGAAGCATATAATCATTGAGAAAAGCCAACAGACAATACAAATTAAATATAGATAACAATATCCACGCTTTTTATTTAATTTTAAGTTTTCTAAGTTGCTGTAAAAATATAAATGATACTGAAGCTACATGCATTTATTTTACAGCACGTTGCCATGACAACTAAAGTATCAACAACAATTAAAATTTGTATTTTCAGACTCCTTTGACTCTTTGTAAACAAAATTATACTATATTTGAATTTGTAGCAAAAATATAGTGTATTGTTCCTATGTCAATTCATATTACTGAGGCCGTGCTGCTTCCCTAAATCCAATTTTAAGCATGGGAACGACTCGATTCAAAGTCGAAGCTGGCTCGACCGGACGATTTGGACATACCTGCTTTGTTTAAGAGCTTAATAACAGTTTTCACATGTCCATTGTAGAAATCGATGTTATCCATAAATCACAAAGTAGATTACCTGTGCAGTTTGGAAATATTCCTCCTTCTGTCCACCTGCCGCTGGTTCCTGAGCAATCCCTCTTTAGGAGAACCTCGCCAGTCTCGAAAATATATCCCGGTTTACAGTGACTTAAACATACACTGGGATACAAAAAATTGTATGATAACATTACGTCAGCGTAGTGTGGTGTAGAACAGTGCAGTATGGTGGATATTAACGCGTTGTAATGTAGTGTGCTCTTGTTTAATGTGTTGAAGTGTAATGTAGTATAATGCAACGGAAAGTGGTGTAGTGCCGTGTAATTGTGCAGCGTAGCGTTGAGCAGTGTAGTATAATGTTTTGTTTTCAATGTGATGCGTTCTGCAATGCGTTGTGATCTTGTGTAGTAAAGTACAGTGAAATACAGTGAACCTTAGCACAACGAAGTTTAGTATAGTGAACTGAGATGATGTAAAGAATGATGTCATAAAAAGCAGAGTAGAATAGCTTGGTAGGATTTAGTTTTTAATGTAATAATACAGTTGTATGTAATTAAGCACTCCATTAATTAAAAACGTAACAATTAGTCAATTAGTCAACCACTTCTGAAGCAGTATCAAATTGTTTATTGTCGCTTTTTTCAGTTATATAAACTCAAGGCAATTCAGATGCATTCTATATTTGTTTGAATTTTGGAATTATATTGCATTGTTCTCTTGCGTTTTCATATTAAATACCTTTGCATGCAGTGGTTTTACTGTGTGCATGCATGTGAATGTCACTGCACACACATTTGTGCTCAAAAATTTTGTACGGCAGCCTAAGCGAAGCCAGTAAAAGTAACGCTGACAAAAATAGAGGAAAAAGAAGATAAAGACACAAAGAAGATAATATTCTTGATCCCATCTCCTCCGTCCCCCACCATCAAGATTAGTATCGACGCCGAAATTAAAATCGAATTTGATTGCGGTGGTGACGGTCATAGTGGTGGTTCAGCTGCGGAGGTTTCAAACGGTACGATCATGACGAAGACTATGCCGCTTATAATCGTTTACGGTATAAAAGAACAAAACAATTTAATACTCACAGACGACCTCCCTGTTCTTCACAGCTTACAATGCCATTCTTTGGAGGGGGTAGTGGGTAACATCTATGAGAGGGTGGATTCGCTGAAATTTATTTGTTTTAAAGGAGAAACATTGAAGTACAAATAGATGTACTCCTACAAGCATACAAACTGTTACTCTATCGTATATTATCATCCCACATTTCCAATTAAAACAACAAACAACCGATAATTGAGCATTCACTTGTTTTGAACTTCTTAAGGTGCAGTTTCTTCAAGTCAGGGTGTATGATCATTTGTAGATGTGATGAAATTAATAAACACTAATATGTACATCTAGTTGTTATATCACAGTAAAGGACTGCTGTTTGACAAGGGAGGAAAACTCAATTGTCATAGCTATTGCATAGCATTATTATTATTATTATTATTATTATTATTGCTGCAAGTACATCAGTCTTTGACTAACAAGCTTGTATCACTTCAATAAACATCTCAGCTTTTATTTAATTCCATAAAATTGTTATCAAGTTATCCCCCCCCCCCCCCCAACAGACTCACCCCACCCAACCCGGACAAATCGAGCACACAATACTGTAAACTTTAGTTCTGCCACTTCCAGATTTTGCAGAAAAAATATGACCTTGACCTACTTGTGGTAGATGGAAATGTTGACCTGGTAGTGGGAGAATCAGTGCTGGTTGTCAGCTCTGTTAAGCTCGCCGTGGTCCTTGTTGTGAACGTTGTAGTGGCCGTAGTATTCGTTTCTTTACCTGTACAGACATAATAATTTTTAAATCACGATATGTTGTAAGACTTTATTGTGTACATCAAGAGGACGGTTTTAAAGGTATTGTAATCAGAGCGTGCAGTAAAACCAGGCATCAATTTCACAAATATGACCTAAGATTCAAGTCTGGACTTAAGAGATTTAATTTGTGAATTTTAAGCCAAACTGACATTTCCGCCAATCAGATTGCTGGATTCAAATTATAATTTGAAACCCAGTCATAATGTATGCTGTTAAAATTCAGGCCAAGTCGATATTTCCCAACAACAAAATAATAATAATAATTGAAAGTTAAACGAATTAAATTTAGTCTTAAGTATGGCTATCTGATTGGATAATACATTTATGATTTTAAATGGACCAATAAAATGTTTTAAGCCTAGATTAAAATTTCAAACTTATGTTGGTGGAATTAGGTAATTCGGATTGACTTATTTTGTAAGAGCTCGAGCTGGTGTTAGTATTAAAATAACACAACAGAAAGGCACAAACAGCATCACTTTCCAACTCGTAAATACTGTACTATCTGTTTATTTTTAATATTTTTCTTTAAATTGCATCTTTATATTGTCTATGCCTCATATTATGGCGAGATATGTCCATTGATAATGTTACTTTCCCACGGTATAAGTCTTGTGAATTTATCTATTTTATGAAAAATCAATACTAAATGTTTTCGCGGTCTCAGATTTAGCGCCTACAATGTTTTGGACAGAGCATGCCTATCTATGCACCTCGATGTTTGTCTCAAGGTCATTAGGAAACTAATGATGGCAACAATCCGATGCCATACGTAAACTTTATTTTTGGGGTGGTTGGGTGGGAGGGTGTTAAGTCAGGAACTGCGACCAATACGTATTATATGTATTTCAGAGAATACACAATTTACGTCTACGATGATAATCGCATAAGTAAAGAATTTTTTCTTCTAAATCAACTAATAAATTATAGTTTGAAAAGTTAATATTGACGTTTCAAGCACAGAATAATTTTCCATCCCTTTTAACTATTTCTGTGCGGGCGAGTTTATTATAAGACCCTTTATCACCGGAATGCTTGCTTAAACAGTGGAAGGCGCCATTGCTCTATTTTTAGAAGGAATTTCAAACGGATTACATGAAGCAAGAACCAGCAGCACAGTTTATAATGCTAATCATGAGAACTGAAAAAAAAAACTTGCACATAAATCAGTAAGTGACAACCATTTATCTTTGCACATGCCAGAAACAGGGTTTTATCTTTAGTACACCGAGATTCAAAACTCTTTACAGTTGTTAATATCCAGGCCCCTTTAGTAACGAAACTAAACTCAATGCAGTTGTTGTTAATATCCAGGCCCCTTAAGTAAGGAAACTAAATACAATGCAGTTGTTAATATCCAGGCCCCTTAAGCAAGGACACTAAACTCATTGCAGTTGTTAATATCCAGGTCTCTTAAGTCGGGAAACTAAACTCAATGCAGTTGTTGATATCCAGGCCCCTTAAGCTAGGACACTAAACTCATTGCAGTTGTTCATTTCCAGGCCTCTTAAGTAAGGAAACTAAACTCAATGCAGTTGTTGATATCCAGGCCCCTTAAGCTATGACACTAAACTCATTGCAGTTGTTCATATCCAGGCCCCTTAAGTAAGGAAACTAAACTCATTGCAGTTGTTCATATCCAGGCCCCTTAAGTAAGGAAACTAACCTCATTGCAGTTGTTCATATCCAGGCCCCTCAAGTAAGGACACTAAATTCATTGCAGTTGTAAATATCCAGGCCCCTTAAGTAAGGAAACTAAACTCATTGCAGTTGTTAATATCCAGGCCTCTTAAGTAAGGAAACTAAACTCAATGCAATTATTAATATCCAGGCCCCTTAAGTAAGGACACTACTAAACTCATTGCAGTTGTTAATATACAGGCCCCTTAAGTAAGGAAACTAAACTCATTGCAGTTGTTAATATCCAGGCCCCTTAAGTAAGGAAACGTAACTCTTTCATTTATAGAACGGGATCTAAATACATGCTAATTCTTTTCAATAAAAAATTTAGCAGCATCACATTATTGAAAATGTTTTGGTAAAAAGACAAAACCAGCACACAGAATTCTCCTCAATAAAGACAAAAAGTGGGACGCAGTTTACAAATGAGCTTTTTTTTTTTTTTTTTTTTTTTTTTTTTTTTTGGGGGGTTGAGCACGTAACTATGTTTGCAAGTTTTACACTTCTTCTGTGGGTTTTTTTTCCCAAGCATTCTGTGTTCCAGTTTAGTCTTCTACCGAGAAACCCGCAATATGTTCTATCCTTGCTCGTTTTATTCTATTCTCTGGTCAAATTTTATCCCATCCCATTCCGGGGTGCCGTGATAGCCCGCTTAGTAGAGCGTCGGATTCGTATTCCAAGGGTGGCGGCTTTGATACCCACACAGGCCAGTCTGGGTTGGTTGCCTCGGTTGTCCTTGGGAAAGGCACTTAGCTCTAGTTTCCTCTGCATTATATAATTAGTATGGAGTTTTAGCTTAGCTAAAGCTCAAGCAATCATCTCATCATATTCTATCACAATCCAGTACGGCGATGTAGCTCTATTTTCTGCTATCTTTCAGCTCTGTTACGTTCCATGGCGTTCTGATTTTCCCCCTTTTTTCTTAAGATTCTCGAGTCAAGCGAAGACACGAATAATGAAAAAAGGAATCTCCACGCCATGGATTTACGAGCTTGTGTAAAATTTGACATCAAGACCTAATACATGTCACTGATCAAATCATTTTAAGTCGGTCTTTGTTATTGTCCATTTAGACAGCTGGATTCAAAGCTTCAATTTCAGTTAAGACTTAAGTTGTATTGGTCCAATCCTTGCCAAGTTTGTTTAGGCTTCCCAAAAGCCGTATGCCCCCTTAAAGAAATAGGTTTGTTTAGGCTTTCTTAAAGCTGAATGCCCCCTTAAAAACCAGTCTTGTACTGGCAGTGTTCTACGTCGTTTGTAAGCAACTATGCTTGGCAGTTTATATCGAAAATCTACTCAGATTGCTCGGTATCGTCCATTGTTTCGCCAACGGAAACTCCAAACATTGTTGATCGACAGACTTTCGGATTAGAAACGTACTTACTATTTTCCATTAATCTGGCACAGTCATTCGTATAAAATAATTTGGATTAACCGTAGCAATCGTATCTGCCACGCCAAGTCAAAACTACACCTTCCAATAGGAGCTACAGTTCGCTCATATTTTTTTTCTTCCGATACTAGCCAAAACAAATACACTTGTTATGTAGATATAATAGAGTCATTACGTATAATTATGCTGTTGATACATGAATATCATCATTCGGAATACCTTTGGAACTGACTCGAATTATTCGATACTCTTTAGAACTGATAGAAAATATATGAGCTTTGGATTTCATTAATTATACTGTAAATTATTTTTAATTCTTTCACTTTGTATTGTAGGCAATAAATAATACAAAACGTATTGGTTTTCGCTCTTTCTTGTTACTTATTTTAATACCATGGAGTCGTAATAACCTGCATCCAGAAATTACTGCAAGCGCAACCAGTGTACTGTTCCTTTCTAAATCGCACATTGAGGCAGAGAATATCTGTAGTGTTTGTAAAGCTGGAACGCC
The DNA here is from genome assembly GCA_016617855.1 of Megalonaias nervosa. Lineage (NCBI taxonomy): Eukaryota > Metazoa > Mollusca > Bivalvia > Unionida > Unionidae > Megalonaias > Megalonaias nervosa. The sequence goes on from JAECUM010040805.1 coordinate 19,257, forward strand.
TAATAGATACACGCGACAACCTCGGTTATTATTAACATAAGCATGCATTACTTGTTGTGATGGCGTTAAGAATCAAGGTCTTTCTGAAACGTCCTAAGCTCAACAGATCGCCCGGTTATGTCAAATGAAGGTAGGACTAACGCAGCCGCTGCTGCACCCTTTCCAAATCGAATGTACGAATTGTAGTTCCTTTGATACGTCACTGTCTATGCTTAGCATAATCTCGTATTTTTATTATAGAAAAACGTTCACAAAGAATACATTGATACAGCATAATCAGTTACGAGGGACATACACCAAATGCGACTGTCAGAAAATTATGGCTCCATCTTTCTTGTGACATGCCAGGGGTCTTTGCTTGAGTGTTTATAAGTGTCATCCTTTCAAACGGAATAGCCTTCGTGGATCTTATCTGGTGCAGGGTGTCATTAGTATTAGCATTTTAAAATGTTCTGGCAGATCACAATGAACACCTTGATAGAGTATATTAATACTGCAAAAGGATACGCATACCAAAAATAACCTGATCGAAATTTCACTCACGTTTTCATCTATTTGGTTTCGAGGAATTTACTTCTAGGTAAATATTTACCGCAATACAGCCAGTATCAATACTTTTGTCACAAAAAAAATAAATAAAATAAATACAACAACCTCCGCCCACCCTCGAAACAACTTCACAAACTTGCGAAAACGTATCGATAAATCGACGAACCTACCAAGTTCTTTATTTAGATAAGCACACGTCGGCATCTCGAAAACTCCACAAACAAACCCATGTGCCATTACTCAACGATCTATCTACAGTTATGCGAAAAAGTGAAATAGTTCTTCATGAATCTCGAGACTTACAAGGTCCTGCTTGACTAGTGTAAGGACATCCTAACAGATCAAAACGCAGACCGATGTTGTCTTTCCATGCCACTGGATTAATCTGGACGTAACGGGCAGCAAACGGGCAGCTGAACCTGTTGACGACGGGCGTATCATTGTCCGTGTTTCCATGCAAAAACTGAACAAAAGATATGTATCATTAGACCATTAATTTTCACATGTTTAGAGTTGTTATTGTTGTTGTTTTATTCTCTCAACTGGGACAACGTGCTTAGTATTGATACCACAGATTGAATGCTAACGGTATCTTTACAAATATTGCCTTCATTTGATGAAAGACTTCATAAAATACCATTTTTGTTCTTGGTTCCTGACAAGTTATTTGTTTAAAACTTAATGTTTATTTCTCTTATCGCTCCAACCCCAAACCATAATTGAGATTGCTTAATAAAAGCTGCGGGCACTTTTTTGTACAAAACATACCCCCCCCCCCAAAAAAAACAAACTATATTTAATGTGCTCACCACTTGTCTAATACTACGCCGTTACCTTATCTCCGATGGTCTGATCGCCATACGATTGCCAGGTTTTGCCGTCTAAGCTGTACAACACACGGAAGAACAGGACGTAATCTTGAGCGCTGTCACCAGCGACGACATTGCGCCCCTTGGTTACAATGGCGTCTACACGACTGACGTTATTCAGCTCGACCTGTAGCGTGGGCGATTAAAAAGCATTCAGACAATCGATTATCATTTCAAAAGTTATATAATTTTCAAAAAATTTATAGGTATATAGGTTAATATATCGTACCACAGGACCCAGTCGATTCTGTGTGGTATGGTCTTGCATTGCGTAATACAGCAATGTGATATTAGTTCTAATAAATAGTTCAAGAATGCCTTGCAACAAACGCAAGATTTACATTCCTTCAACATTTTAGTAGAAATATGACTTTCACTTGTGCTGGAATACAGTGCCGGATTGCCAAATAGGCAGAGTAGGCACCGGCCTTGGGGCCCCGCGACAAAGGATCAAAATAACATTGAACTGATTTGATCTTGACCTATTAGGAGATAATTTGCGAGGGGGGGGGGGGCCGAGATTTCGACTGCCTAGGGGCCTCCAGAGGGTTTAATCCGGCACTTCTGGAATATATAGTATTTCTAAAAGTTTGGC
>JAECUM010040806.1:0-16693 GCA_016617855.1 Megalonaias nervosa
ATATATAATGAGAGATAAAGTTGACTTATATGCAAAATGTAAAACATATTGTGCACGCTGGTTGATTAATTATTAATGTTTGTAAACACAAACATTTACTTGACGATAGGAGAACATCTGATCACGTGTCATTTTTATGTGAAAAAGAACTTCAGTGAACCAAACACCTTTCTACCACGACACTTTAATCCGTTTCAGGGAGATTTCGGTCTTGTGAGGTTTTTGCTGTGTTAATATTCGATATATTGGCAAATATCCGCAGATGTAAACACGTACCGATATAACTGAAGGTATAGTATGATCATAAGAAAAATTGTCTTGACGCCATTAAGTATAAAAGCAATGGTCGGAGAAAATGGACTACCTATATTCTCTCTAAATATTTAGGGCTTTTAATCATTGCCTGCTCTATTTTTATTTTAAAAAGTTCTAATATCGTGGTTTGTGGAAACCAAAAGTCTCTCTTACATTACTGAATATTGATTTCTACATCACCGTATAGGGCCAACCAGACGTGATGTAATGACTGAGTTGTATACGTGTGGAGATTTAATGACAACAGCAACACCAATGCCAACAACGACGTTGTATCAGTTATCATCGACGTCATCTATTTCTCGAGATACACACGTGACAACGTTCCAGCAAATGACAATAGCAACGCCAGCCCAATCTTCGATTACATACATGTCAACATCCAATTTTCACGAGAACGTAACAACGGTAGGAGGGCAAGCAATATCATCTAACATACAATCATCTATAACACAAAAACCTAACATAAACAAGACAGAAACAACAAAGGGGTCGTTCATCACATCACTATTGTCTGCAACGCCAACAACTTTACAACTAGCAAGATCAACTTACAAGCAAGCTGTAACAAGAGATACGATAACACCATCAAAAGGAGAAAGAAATTCGACCGCCCTTGAAAAGAACGCAATAACATCGCCGATATCACCAGAAACAAAGTCAACAGATTTAAATAACCAAACAATAGTGAATACGATAATTCCTTTCATTATAACATCACCGATGGACTCCAAAACTTCCAACACACAAAACACAATTCCATCGAGGAAAGATTCAGTGATGGCAGCTCATATTACTACATCGTCAGCCACATTGCGTGATAAAGTGACATTCACAACAGAAACAGCAGATTCATCCTTTGTCGTATCGACATCAACAAAGTCAAATACGGGAATAAACCATGCAACTAATTTTGTTTCGAAAGAAAACACAATCTCGACGTTGATTTTACCAACATATACAGCAACAACAACAATACAAGCTGATGGTAGGCAAGACAGTACACAAATGACAGAAGAAAACACAGAAAAAGTGTCCACTATACATTCGACCGCTGAATTATCAGCACTAGATGGCGACGCCAATACAAGGAAATCGTCTCACATGGTGCCTCAAAATAAAGAGTCTACAAAATTTGAAGGAAAAACAACCGTCTCGATGACTTCAGAAGCGAATAACATTTTGATGTCTGTTTCTTCAACTAAGGTACCAAATCCATGGACATCACAACAAACTAAAATGACACGAATTGAGAATAACGTTACTGTTACATCGCTATCTCTCATCTCATCATCAGTTTTACAACCAACAAATGAAACTATCCTAGAAAGTACGCCAACCGGAATGTTGACAAGATCTCCTAATGAGATATCAACGACTGATTCAACCGGAGTGTTGACAAGATCTCCTAATGGGATATCAACGACTGATTCAACCGGAATGTTGACAAGTTCTTCTAATGGAATATCAACGACTAATTCACCTGGAAAGTTGACAATATTTCCTAATGGGATATTAAAGATTGATTCATCATTTTTTCAAGGATACAATACAGCAGGAATAACATCAATATCCACGCCACTGCCAACAACAGAATCTCTGACTTTAACAAAACAATCATCTAAGTTGCCAAACGTGTCATCTATAACTAACTTGTCGACATTATCTAGTCTAGACAATATTTCAGTCGCATCATCAGCAACACTGCAACGGGTCACAAAATCGCAAGTAAAATCAACAACAGAAGGTTACCCTGATAAAGTCGAAACTATAACAACACCCACAATAGCACCATCATCAACAGAGCCTACTGTAGACTCAGCAGGACTGAAAAGTAAACAAGTAGAAAGACTAACGTCTACCATAATAACAATTACAGACTCAACAAAGTGGGGAGGTCAAAATGAAAATAGACGTTCAATTTTCATAACAGCAAGCAGAGATTCGACAAAATGGAGTAGCTTAGAATCAAACAGACCTTTATCTACACTAATAACAACAACAACAACAAAATCAGTACATTCGAGCAGCCAAGGAAATATTGAACCATCTCATTATATACCAACAACTAAGGAATCTGCAGTCTCAAGTAACCACAAAATAAGTACAGTATCATCTGCAATAACATCGAATACAGACTCGTCAGACTCAAGAAGTCAAGGAATCTCACCTACTATTGCGAACGTAGACTCAGTACATTCAACTAGCCAAGAAACAATCGATCTCTCGTTGACCATAACAACAACTAAAAACTCGGTAAGCTCGATTAGCCACGAACCAATCGGATTATTATCTTCTATAATGACAACTACAGATTTATCGAAATCGAGTAGCCACGAACCTATCGAATTATTATCTTCTATAATGACAACTGCAGATTTATCGAAATCGAGTAGTCAAGAACCAGACGGAAAATCATTTACCATAACAAGGTCTAAAGAACCAACAATCTTAAACAGCAAAAACATAACAGGATTGTTATCTGCTATGACAACAACAGAATTAGCGACTTCGAGTAGACAGGAATCAACAAGATCATCATCTGCCGTAACAAGGGCTACATATTTAGCACTGTGGTGTAGCCAAGGACCAAGCGGTCACCCATTTATCATAACCGAGACAACAAATTTATCAACACTGAATATAAAAGAAAGACCGCAACCATTATCTACCATAATAACATCCATAGACTCGAAAACGTTGATGACTCGAAATATAACAGGACCAACATCTATTACAACTATGACAACAGAACCAGCATACTCAAGTAACCAAGGAACAACTAAACTATCCTCAGCCATAACAACAATGACTGATTCAACAACTTCGAATAGCCAAAACCAAAACAGACAATCATTTAACATATCAACGACTATGACCTCACTTACGTTTAATAACCTGGAAACAAAAGATGCACAAGCTGTTATAACAACGACTACGGAAGCAACAGCCTTGAATAGCCAAAGAACAGCAAAATTATCATCTATTGTAACAAAAGATACAAAATCAGGTACATCTGGATGCCAAGAAACGAACGCATCCTCGTCTATTCTAGCAACCATTACAGATTCAACAAATTATAATAGCCAAACAACAACTGAACCATTACATGATACCACAAAGACGATACACTCGTCAAACTCGAATTGCATTAAAATAAACGGACAATCATCTATTATAACAACGATTACAGAATCCACAGCCTCGAGTAGTCAAGGATCAAACGGATTATTGTCTACTGAGACAACGACTACAGATTCCACAGCCTCATATAGTCAAGATTCCAGCAAATTGTTGTCTACCATGATAACGACTACGTCTTCCACAGTCTCCAGTAGTCACGAATCAAACGGATTATTGTCTACGATGAAAACGATTACAGATTTCACAGCGTCTAGTACTCAAGGATCAAACAGGTTATTTTCTACTATGACAACGACTACAGATTTCACGGCCTCGAGCAGTCAAGGATCAAACAGATTATTTTCTACTATGACAACAACTATAGATTCCACAGCCTCGAGTAGTCAAGGATCAAACGGATTATTGTCTACTATGAAATCGATTACAGATTTCACAGCCTCTAGTAGTCAAGGATCAAACGAATACGTTTCTGCTATTACAACGACTACAAATTCCACGGCCTCAAGCAGTCAAGGATCAAACAGATTATTTTTTACTATGACAAAGACTACAGATTCCACAGTCTCGAGTAGTCAAGGATCAAACGGACTATTATCTACTATGACAACGACTACAAATTACACGGCCTCGAATAGTCAAGGCTCAAATGAATTATTTTCCACAGTGGCAACGACTGCAGATTCCACAGCCTCGAGTAGTCAAGGATCAAACCGACTATTGTCTGCAATGACAACGACCACAGATTCCACAGCCTCAAGTTTTCGAGGATCAAACGAGCTATTGTCTACTAGGGCAACGAGTACAGATTCCACACCCTCAAGCAGTCAAAGATCAAACGGATTATTTTCTACTATGACAAAGACTGCAAACTCCACAGCCTCGAGTGAACTATTGTCTACTATGACAACGACTACAGATTCCACAGTCTCGAGTAGTCAAAGATCAAACGGATTATTGTCTACTATGACAACAACTACAGATTCCACAGCTTCGAGTAGTCAAGGATCAAACGCATTATTGTCTACTATGTCAACGACTACAGATTCCACAGCCTCAAGTAGTCAAGGATCAAACGGATTATTTTCTACTGTAACAACGACTACAGATTCCATAGCCTCGAGTAGTCAAGGATCAAATGGACTATTGTCTGCAATGACAACGACTACAGATTCCACAGCCTCGAGTACTCGAGGATCAAACGAAATATTGTCTACTAGAGCAACGACTACAGATTCTACACGCTCGAGTAGTCAAGGATCAAATGGATTATTTTCTACTATGACAACGACTACAGATTCCACAGCCTCGAGTGAACTATTGTTTACTATGACAACGACTACATGTTCCACACTCTGTAGTAGTCAAGGATCAAACGGATTATTTTCTATTATGACAAAGACTACAGATTCCACAGCCTCGAGTAGTCAAGGACCAAAGGGATTATTTTCTACTAGGGCAAAGACTGCAGATTCCACAGCCTCGAGTGAACTATTGTCTACTATGACAACGACTACAGATTCCACAGCCTCGAGTAGTCAAGGATCAAACGGATTATTTTCTACTATGACAAAGACTGCAAACTCCACAGCCTCGAGTGAAATATTGTATACTATGACAACGACTACAGATTCCACAGCCTCGAGTAGTCAAGGATCAAACGGATTATTTTCTACTATGACAAAGACTGCAAACTTCACAGCCTCGAGTGAAATATTGTATACTACGACAACGACTACAGATTCCACAGCCTCGAGTAGTCAAGGATCAAACGGATTATTTTCTACTATGACAAAGACTGCAAACTCCACAGCCTCGAGTGAAATATTGTATACTATGACAACGACTACAGATTCCACAGCCTCGAGTAGTCAAGGATCAAACGGATTATTTTCTACTATGACAAAGACTGCAAACTCCACAGCCTCGAGTGAAATATTGTATACTATGACAACGACTACAGATTCCACAGCCTCGAGTGAAATATTGTATACTATGACAACGACTACAGATTCCACAGCCTCGAGTGAAATATTGTATACTATGACAACGACTACAGATTCCACAGCCTCGAGTGAAATATTGTATACTATGACAACGACTACAGATTCCACAGCCTCGAGTAGTCAAGGATCAAACGGATTATTTTCTACTATGACAAAGACTGCAAACTCCACAGCCTCGAGTGAAATATTGTATACTATGACAACGACTACAGATTCCACAGCCTCGAGTGAAATATTGTATACTATGACAACGACTACAGATTCCACAGCCTCGAGTGAAATATTGTATACTATGACAACGACTACATATTCTACATCTTCGAGTAGTCAAGGATCAAACGAATTATTTTCTGCTGTAACAACGACTACAGATTCCATAGCCTCGAGTAGTCAAGGATCAAATGGACTATTGTCTGCAATGACAACGACTACAAAGCCAGATACCTCAAGCAAACAACAAACAACACGAATATCATCTACTGTAACAATCACTACAGACTCAACACCTTCGACGAGCCAAAAATCAAACGGATTATATATGACAACGACTACAGAATCAGGGACCTCAAGCGAGCAACAAACAACACAGCCATTATCTACTATCACGGTCACTACAGAATCAACACCTTCGATTAGCCAAGAAACAACTGAAATATCATCTGCTATAAAATCTACTACAAACTTACAAATCTCGAATTACCAAGAATCAAAAGGACAATCTTTTATTTTTGAAACGACTACAAGATCAGCAAGTTCGAATAGCAATAAAATAACATTTCCTGAAACAATAACTTCTGAATCGTTTAATTCGGTTAGCCAAGAAACAATCGAACCATCAGTTACCAAAACAACAACTGCAGAATATGTAAACTTTAGCAAGTCAACAGTTATTACCTCGAAGTTAGTTACTGACTCTTCATCAACTTTCTCTGGAACTCCCTTCTACGCTAAAACTTCCCAGTCGTTATTTAAATCATCACAGACGGATAATCAAACAACAAAAGCAGGTACGGAAAGACCATCAGACTTAATGCACACACGATCTTCATCATCTGTAACTTCTCCTTCCACTAGACAAAAATTCACCGGAACATCAGAAGTGTCTGATGACAAGATCAGCATACACGTTACTGTGTCAGGAATTAATCAACAAAGACGACAGTCCCTTCAACAAGGTACTTTTCCTTCAACTGACTCTCTCTCTCTCTCTCTCTCTCTCTCTCTCTCTCTCTCTCTCTCTCTCTCTCTCTCTCTCTCTCAGCTTCCGATATTATTGTATGCTTGTACTTTCTCTTGCACATATGGCTCCAAAGCGTATAATAGTATTCAAATTAACGGATAACAGCCTCCTATTGCGTTGCACTGTATATATTTCAAAAGAAATACATCTTTAAGTTGTTGTTTAATATGTTTCGTTAATTCCTGAAAACTTTCTATTAAACTGACGTTGTATTATAAGTCAGGTCAAACAAAAAGGAGGGCGTGAAAACTGATCTCACCGATTACGTGAAAACTGACCTCACCGATTACGTGAAAACTTACCTCACAGATTACGTGAAAACTGACCTCACAGATTACGTGAAAATGGACCTCACTGATTATGTTAAAACTGACCTCACTGATTAACTTAAGAAAATACGAAAGTATGAAGAACATTATACCATATACATTTTTCTAAAGCGATGGATACAAATTTTAGCGTACATGGTAATTACGAAGACCTACCCAATAGTATGCATTGGTTAATCAACAGTAACTAGTAAAACTTTGTAATATCTAATGAATAACGCTGGTTAAATAATTAGGAATCTGTAGTTTGCAAATCACCGTACGTTTTCAATCTTGCAGTGGTTATTATATCTGCTGTCATCGGAGGTGCAGTTGTAATCGTTGTTGCCGTCATCGTGGTAATTGTTCTTCTCAGGTAATGCATTTTGCTATTAACTTGGGTAATTTAATTTGCTATTGTTATATATATATTGTTATATATCATTATCTGTTATGCACATCTCAGTTTTATACTTGATCTTGTCCAAAATCAAGTTCATTGTTTACCTGACCAGGACATTTATTTTGTAAACAACAGAATACATAGCTAAATTTTCTCTATAATTGTGGATTAAATATTCAGATTATTATAATTGGAAGCAAACATATTTACTTCTATCTGAATGTAGGATATTAGTTTTTCACTTGGAAATTCCTAATCTTAATTGAGAACTTTGAATGTTTTAGAAAGGAAACTGACCTACATCCTGGTTCCATTATTGTGTCTTATCTTTTTATATAATATTGTTTACTTGAAATATTACTCATTCATGCCTTAATATCAAATCATAATCAGTCTTATTGTTGTAATCGGTTATTTGTTGGGATGGATTTAATTATTCAAATTATTAATCGCTGGAAATACAAAGTGCTCAATAATATTCTAAGACTAAAACACTCATTTGTCATTATAGTGAATTCAGACAAGGACAATTTTTGGATTATATTATTGTGATACATCGAATGACTGTTGGCACATCGCGCCAATCCAGGTTGTTGGCACAATAGCAGACATCTGAGATTGCAGACACATCAACACATTCAATATTTCAATTTACTTGGAATACCACTCGAATGTAATTGGAATTTCATACATTTGGACTTGTGATAGAACTTTTAGAACTATCTGGGATTTAATTCACAATACGGTAAATTCTTTTTACATTTTCATCTGTATTCTAGGGAAATAAATTATTGTAACTCAAGTAATGCGATTTGCTGTTAACTCAGTTAATGCAATTTGCTATTAACTCAGTTAATGTGATTTGCTATTAACTTAATAAATGGGATTTGCTATTAACTCAGTTAATGCAATTTGATATTAACTCAGGTAATGCACTTTGCTATTCACTTTGGTAATGTGATTTGCTATTAACTCAGTGCGATTCGCTATTAACTTTGGTAATGCAATTTGCTATTAGCTTCTTAATGTGATTCAATTCTGAATTGTAATCTTTTATATTCAGTCCATAGCCTTCATAAAGGGAATATAATTAATAAGACATACACATAGACAGACACATACATATACACAGACACACAAACATACGTGTTACAAATATGTAATTAAATTGCTTGTGTGTTAGTTTTAAATTCTTTTTTTATTTTATTTTTGCTTCATTACATTTTATTGTAATCATAATTTTCATTGGATTTGAATCTCTTTTCGGAAAATTCACTTGACCTAATTGGAACGTAAGGGTAGCTTAATCATTATTTTTAGCTCACCTTGGTTGAGACGTTTTGTAAACACTAAGTGAAAACGATTTTTTTTACTGCGCTGTTCAAATTAGCGATCACGTAGCCCCGTCACGTGAGCCACCATGTGATCTAAAATCGTGGGTTAAGACAGACGATTTCTAGTAGATTTGCCAGTCGTATTTTACACCTTTGAGGGCTGAAGGTGTTTTAATTGCTAATGTCAGTTTGTTCTGAAGTTCATCTATTTTTGGGATTTAATAGTTTGTATTCTCTAGAAAACAAAACAAGTGCTTTTCTATATAAAAATTCTGGGACAAAGACATTCAGTGGAAATTTATTCTGGAATTCTAAACAGAACATTATAAATTGTGATTCAGCGAGGAACTGTTGCCATCAGTACAATGACCTCATCTGACGTCATCGCCTTCCATATCGGAACTTCATAGAGATTCGAACCTGGATTCAATTAGAACTATTTAGTAATAGGACTTATATTTTTCAATTCTAGGACTAATTATTGGATTATTTTCACAAACCGTAAGTCCTATTTCATATTTTTATTTTGTTTTCTAGGGAAATAAATTTGTTAAAATTTACAAAGCTTGTTGACTTCACTCTTTTCTTTTGTTACATTTGTACTAGCCTACACGTAACATACGCATGCAAAGAGACAGATAGAGACGGCCGGACGGAAAGGCGATAGAGACAGCCTAAATGCATGCAAAATTATTAATCTGAAATGTACTGATTGTCTTTTATATCAAGGTGTATTCATATAAGTTTTACTGGTTTGACAGATTTTATTAATTCCATTATCTAATGAGTACAAAACCTACTCTAAAACTTCCTTATTTGTAGACGACGTCGACAAGAGATGATTCGAAGGTACCTTGCAGCACGCATCTCCGATGATTACACGAGTTTTGAAGAGCATGCGCAGATCTCTTCTTTGAGGATTTCGAAGAAGGACGAGAATTTACGTTTAACGATTTCGGGGAACGACCAGATCGCTTCAATCAACCCACTCCATGAAGAGGCCGACTTTCGCATACCCAGGGTTTCTCTTTCTCGTGAATGTAAAACAACAGACATATAGATGCTCGTCAAAGAGCAACATACTATACCGTTCGTTTAAAAACTATTAGAAAAAGAAAACGTTTAACTAGAAACACTATTGACTGTAACGATCTGAGCGTGATTCAGTAGCCTACAATTTCAAAACCGAGCTCGTTATAAATGTTTTCTATGTCCAAGCTTAGGTTGTAAGCCGTAATAGTCTGCAAATGTTAGTGTTTGGTTGTTATTTTATATTTGGCGTTAGTCATGTTCTTACCATGCTCTACCCATTACCCATCGTACTAGAGTACAGATTTAGTAAAATACAGAACACTACATCTTTAGATATAGTACGATTGATAATCGTAAGCAATCTGAAAAAGGGAGATACAAATGTGTAGTGGTTAAACATTTTTCCATTATCTTTCAAAGCACCCTCCCATTTCAACACGTAAAGAAATTAAGCCTAATGTTGCCATGTCATGAAAAAAAGAAACTTTTATTAATAAATTGTTTTTCAAATGCAAGGCGCATACTCTGCACTGCATGCAAGATAATGCATACAGTACGAGGAATATCCCTGAGCGAGTTGTGTCTCTTAGATAATGCAATACGCCACAGGGAATATACCTGTCCGAGTTGTATCGCTTAGCTAATGCATAAAGTAAGAGTTGTATCCCTTATCTCATTAAATCCTTTTAATGCCTATTTAATTCAATGGAGGAAGAAATCTATATTTTTACATCAGTTCCGATCGCCGTCAAGCATAACCAACATAATATATGCCTAAAGGGAAAAGTGTACAAACCTAAGAACCAAAATTGGGTAACAACACAAAAAGACAGAAATTTCTACTCCGAATTCTATTTTCAAAATTCTTATTTTTTAAGGAAAATACCTAAAACGGGCGAACAGGGATAATAACACATAAAAGCCTTTATATTTAGAAAAATGACGGGCCTTCCTAAAGGTCTAACCAGTTCTATATACTGGGAGGAAGCTGTATAGCCTTTCGACCTGTTACGTTTGATTGGGTTTTCTCTATTTGTTTGTTATCATGATGTAATGCAATTAATATTCTTTTGTAAACATGCAGCTACGAGCTAGGCCCCACCCGTTATTAAAGTGGCAATGAATAAAGAAGAGCCCAAGCTCCCTCTACCCACTACTCGAGACAATTGCTTTCAGTTAAATGATTTTCACATCTTCAGTCTCTAAACAAAGTCTGATTTTTTTTATAAATATTTATATCATTCCTTTCCAATCACTGAACAATGTGCTATAATTAAATTTTGATCGAATTAGTTAGCTATAAAGTTACGTGGACACGTCACTCGCTGCCAAGGTCGCCTGAGACGCACATCAAGTGCAACATTTTTTTTCTCGCCCCACCTCCATATTTTTTCACACACAATATTCGTGTTGATTTCTATTTAAACATACTGGCTTATTCTGTCAACTTTTGTGAAAATGTGTATAGGGCAAGTTGAAAAAGTGTATGGAGCGACTTGAAAAGAAAATCGTGACAAGCTTAACACGGAGAAAAATGTTTATAATTCACCATAAACATACGTAATGTTCCTGATCGAATTTGCAAAACCGCCTCAAGCTGTTGTACAACTAGTATGATAAAACGCCCGACTAGTGATGAATATTTGTGTGTGTGGTCAAACGCATTAATTGCGAGAAAGAAATCATTACTTGCTACCATTACATTTTGATCTAATGTCACGGGTCATGGATACTAGGCTATAAACAAAGTGTACTAATTTAAATTATGATTTATATTCGAATCATTTTGTCTAAAAATATTTATTATTCCAGCGGTGAAATAAACACGGCAGAATACCTCCTTAGACTAGGTTAGAGTGGAAGCGGGAGGTCGCGGGTTCGAATCCCGGCCGATTGTTATTAGTAAAGCTAAGATCACCAAAAGAATATAAATGGTGATTTCTTCCTAACCGTTTTTATTGTCAAAAGCGCCAAAACATGCCGTCTGTACTGAAACCAACTTTATACTGTATAGATCCTGATATGTCCTCGTATAATGCTCTAGTAGTTCTTTGTCTGTGTAGTTTGTTAGGAATAAACAGTAGAACAATCAATATGGACCACCTGATCTACCAGCACATTATACGACGTCAGATCGACGTCTATGATTTTTTTTTTTTTTTTTCTCTTACAGTTAGACCGGACTTATAATCGAGCACATTCGGTACCATATTTAACATACCCTATACAAATGTATAGTCGGTCTATTCCCGATAGTATATATAGTTGTCTACTGAGTATTTGTTTTGAAAGCAAAAACAACGTGAACTGTAATTAAAAGGATATATACATGTCCTTAGTGTACACATTTTCCACAAAACAATACGAAAAAACTGATACGTAGATAAATTTGAAGGAGACATTTTTTTAAAAAAAATAGAAACTGAATACTTATTTTATTCTGAAATATCGCTCTGCACTTGAAGTTTTCAGAGGTTGTTTTAATTAAATATATGCAATGCAGTGAGATACAAAAATTATTCAAGAGTAGGAAATGATAATTGTACATTTGCTTTGCCAAGTGAGTTTCAGAGAGTTCAGACCCCAAAGGTGAAATATCGCATCCCTTATGAAATACCTGTGTTTTGTTACTTATATAACATTTTTGTTATTCGTTGACAGGATCCGAAAACAAAATGGCATGGCACTGGTACAGAGATGGTCTTAAAATAAATAAAACAATAGTTTACGTCTGTATGTGGAGGAAGCCACTTTAACATTAAATTGATTAATAAACACAAAATTGAAACTTCTTAGATTTTAAGTATCAGGGAACATTAGATTTCATTGCGCTAATGAAATCAGACAATGAAATGTTATCAAATCTCTAATATGATTCTGTTACAGACACACACGCACGCACGCACGTACACACACTATACTAGCCATTTGTAACTATATAAAGATGTCATAACAAACCCAGGTAAATCTCACTGTGGCATAACAAACCCAGGTAAATCTCACTGTGGCATAATAAAGCCAGTTAAATCCCATCATCACAGCAGCAATTCCATTTATTTCTTGTATTTTGTCATTTGTATTGTATTTGTCATTTATTAATTTTTCTATCTTATCTAGGTTTACTACTTTTTCATGTCCAATATATTGAATGTAACACTTTATAATAATGTATATTATCAATACATATATACTGTGATATACAAAGTATATTCGAAATTTTGTTTTAATACAATTTACTTTGGTCCGTTAGACTAAATCAACTGGGGGATAACTCTTTGGCAACGTACATAACGTTTTGGCCGATGTATGTCTGAAATAGGTATAGTCATCTAAGTCATTCCCCTCAATTAGTAGGCTGAAGAAGACAGACACAAAGAGTTCTTTTGGGGCGGTTAGGATTGTATGTACGTGGAGGAGGGGGTATTTCCGCGTGGGTGTTGCATGAGCCACTTAAAGGGATTGTACCGTATAGCAATTTCAGTATTAAGAGAACGGCATATTGTGATTTCATTCTGATTATGCACTAAGGAATAAAACTACAGTTATGCTTTTATTCAGTCTTATGACGTCAAATTAGACATTATTATGACGTCAGATTAGACATTATTATGACGACAAATTAGACATTATTACGACACTAATCGGAAAGATCCGGACAATACCATTTCCACTCATTTGTCTTTCTCTGCATTTCACTATATTTCCTACCTTAACTGCTAAAGTCATGATTAGTCTATTTATTTGTTATTGTATGCAATAAGTTTATTCATATTTTTATGTTATGACCATTGTTTATTATATGAACAGGAATGTAAATCATGCGTATTGTAGATGGTAATTATTGACATTACATGATGTGTCAGCCCAATCTATATACGGTCTGTAATGAATATGTAATAAATATGTTATGAATATGTAATAAATATGTAATAAATAAATAAAATGTGAGAATGTCCGCGTCGGAAGGATATTCTTAACCGCCTTGATTTTTTTACAAAACAGCCAAATAATATCGCACCTGTTACTAGACACAGACTTATACAAATATATTGGCAGACAACAGTCCTCATGACCTTTTCTTCTTCATCAAAGTAACAATTTTATTCGGTACTTTGAACTGAACGTATGCATAGTTTGTGTATAATGAGATATGTTACTTTACTGTAGTAGAAACAGTATTAGAATATTGCATTAAATGTTCCCTCTCTCGCACAATTTTAACAAAAAAGATTTTTTAACCTGCGAAAGTGGAAGATAAAATTATGAAAAGTGTTTAATGAATAATTTGTGTGAAATTACTTGTTAATTAATTAATACGGACTATTACAAATGAACACATTAGTTTAACATACAGATCAGAGCCCTGATTTAGATAAGCAAAAGCACACGATTTGTAGGCCCTTCTTGGGCCTTATCATTGCTTGTTCAAGAACGATTGCAGTTGCTCTTGTTTTTTGGAAGGCTCTTTTGTTTATTTTGTTGGGGGTCGGGATGAGGTTGATTGTTTGGTTGGGGGGGGGTTGTTTTATTTGTTGGGGATAGTTTTGTTGGGGGGGTTGGGGGAGGGTATTATTCTATTTGACGGTTTTCTTTGTTCTTGCCCCATCTATTATAAAATGTCCTACAACTAACGCATCTGTGGGACTGATACGAATGAGTAACTGAGAAATCCGTGTTAATAATTGCTGATGATTTTTGAGCAGTAAACCTTGTCCTGATGCTCAAAGATAAACCAGATTGTTTAGGTCATTCCAGTGTTCAGGGTTGTTAAAAATACCTCTGTACATCAGAAAACCCATGTGAAGCGCTGTCTGATCTGAACCATCTGAAAGATATTCATAAATCTCTGGCATCGGAAAGATTTCGATAATTTAGCGGCACAAATGTTAAGCGCTGATCTTCAAGACAGATATATACTATCAGACATGCAAAAACATTCACACAAAAACACACCAAAACAGTCACTCAAACACATAACAAACAATTCACACAAAAACATACCAAAATATTCAAAAGATGCCAAAACGTTCACACAAAGACATACCAGAACATTCAAACTAAAACATACCACGATACAACAGTTGAAAACTGTCACATCAGAAAGTTTCTTTAAACAGTTTTCGTTATCTTGTCTAATTGAAAGCTGGAATGAACAATCAGTCCTTTCTTAAATTTAAAGTAAAATGTCTTTTGTCTTAGAAAGGATCTTTATTAGGTGACTCGTAGTGAAGTTCCTTTATGAATTCTTGTCTAACTTCATATTACGGAATAAAATTGATTATTACAGTATTTAAAATGTTGATAATTTTGTAGTTACAGTTTCAGGTATTTTAGTGTCAATGCAAACAATACACGGTAGAAAAAGAATTTCACATGTCATTTTCGAATCATACACGCTAATATTTCCTCAAAATATTTCTGATTCCACAATATTTACGACGCATGCACGTGTGCCTACGTATTGCCAACAATAAATAACAACATGATGGGTTGGCCTATCATTGGGGAAAATAATATTAACGATAAACATCTTGATCTATCAAAGGCAATTGAACATGTGTTGACTCCGTCTTCTAAACACAGTCTCTACCGGGTACAAAAGAAATAAAACGAACTCAGTAATGTATATGTCGTTATAATTCTGAGATTAGGATACCATGAATAAAAAGTAAGTGACAATTAATGCATTAAAACGACTTTGATCACCATACCGGTATAGATTATAGATGGTGCGTCTTCTCCTTAACGCCAAAGATAGGATGGAGCTCAGGGAATGCTGCCTCGAGCTGCGACAGGTATCTCTTGAACAAAATATATAGTTTGGCAAATCAGTAATTTCCTTGTATCCATATTGGTGGAATCAAAGTATTCAATGAACGATGTCGCAGAATGGTATGTACATTACAGATATTATGTTGGCACGTGCCCCCCCTCCCCGCAATATATCGATTTGATTATCTAACACGCATAAACATAGTTCGCATTTAAAGTGCGAGTTTCGCCTCAAGCTGCTGTAAACATTTTGTAGTACATTTTGTCTACTACTACTACTACTACACTCTTCTGACAGACACGTGTTTTTCTTAAGGTAACTGGCATTAGTGTAGAAGCCTAGTTTGATGGATACACAGAAATGTTATACTAGATGGATACACAGAAATGTTATACTAGATGGATATACAGAAATGTTACACTAGATGGATATGCAGAAATGTTATACTAGATGGATACACAGAAATGTTATACTAGATGGATATGCAGAAATGTTATACTAGATGGATACATAGAAATGTTATAATAGATGGATACACAGAAATGTTATACTAGATGGATATACAGAAATGTTATACTAGATGGATACACAGAAATGTTATACTAGATGGATACACAGAAATGTTATACTAGATGGATACACAGAAATGTTATACTAGATGGATACATAGAAATGTTATACTAGATGGATACACAGAAATGTTATACTAAAATGACAAATATCTTTTTGTATAACACATTTTTAAAAAATAACTATACTACTACTACCACTACTATTATTGCTACAACCACCACCACAACTACTACTTCTACTGTCATTAAAACTATCAGTGCCACCACTACTATAATTACACTAATGCTTTCACTACTACTACTACTACTACTACTACTACTACTACTACTACTACTACTACTACTACCAGTACTACTATCAGTCCTGCCACTACAACTACTACCATTACTAATACTGCTTTCACTACTACTACTACTACTACTACTACTACTAATAATAATAATAATAATAATAATAATAATAATAATTTCATTGGGGCCCCGAGTGGCCGAGTGGTCTAAAGCGCTCACCGTTACGGATCACTGCCATCTCACCTCTGTCTGCGTGAGTTCGAGTCTCAGGCTCGGCT
>JAECUM010040807.1:0-11295 GCA_016617855.1 Megalonaias nervosa
CTCTCTCTCTCTCTCTCTCTCTCTCTGTATACTAACCTCTATGGCACATTCCAGAGTATAACCGCGTAATGAAAATTCTTCATCTACATCCAGTTGCCTCATCTTTACAAATCCGATCATGCCTGCCTTCTCCACGCAGGAATGTGCCTTTAAGTAGTAAAATAATTATTATTATAATTAAGCTACCTGCCACAAAATGATAAAAACAAATTACTTTTGCCTTTTCAAACTGAAGCAGCTAGGAACTAAAACATAAATCAAAATATGTATCAATATTAAATTTATTATCTTGCATGAAAATATTCATACAATATCCTTGGGGTGTTTTGTACTTGTTACAAATATGTTGGAACCGTTTCTCACAGGTACAAATCCTGTTGCCTACTACGTTTAAAAATCGTTTGTCTAGGACCTGTCCGGAAAAAAAGGAAGTTATTGTTTGGACGTCATGTATCTGTAGCACAGGACTGACCTATTTGCTTCCGCGTGGAATATTTCATACCAAGACATTTGATGTTCTTTTTTTATTATCTTTGCCCATAACACATGCCATTCATCTTTACTTCTTACAAATATAATTTAATCCAAGTGCATTTCACGCATTATTTGCTAACGGGTAACCGGTCTGGTCGAAACACATTTTCTTTGCTGAATTATGCAAAAAGGGTCGGGCTATAAGTTCTCTCAATATTGCAGAAGTCCTTCTCCATATAAATATAATGACATAAATCAGGGCCGCGGACAGGATCTGTGGGTCCCGGGAAATTTCTCCAGTAGGCCCTTGTGAATTACAAATTGTGACGGTGGTGGGTCGCACGATCACTTTGGGCCCCTGGAATTTTGTCCTAGTTGTACCCTGTACGCGGCTCTGACAGAAATTAATGAAATATGTCAAGCTGCAGTCCCTTCCAGTCCAAAATAAGATGAAAATAAACCTAACAAGATGGGCTGAAAAATAAAAGATAAGGTTCGATAAAACGAAAACAATAAATGTTATCCATATCAGGAAAAACAAAGGTGTTACAAACTTCGGAAAGAGTAGAATTTAATATGTGATGCACCTGCATCGAATATCAATTTATCATTGTAATGTCTGCAAAAATGATTCCCTTTACATTTACAATCTGAGCTAAAAAGCCTTGTATCTTCCATTTAATATTATATATAAAACAATAAAAAATTAAAAATATTAATTTTTGTCGGCGGTCTATTTGTTACACTCCAATCTATAACTGAGGCAATGCGTATCGGTGCAAAGATTGGTTACTGAACTGTACGATGAAATACGCAGCTAGTATTTGAATGACTGAGTCATAATTTATAAACTGTATTACCATTAACAATATACAAGTATTGAATGAACAAGTATTAAATTTAAAAATAAGGCTACCTCTAGTGTAGTTGAACTACTGGTATTCAAATAGGACATTATAACAAGCTAATCTAGATCTGTAATATTAGAAGATCAATGAAGGACAACACAGTAAACTGGACATTAGAACAAGCAAATCAAGATTTGTAATGTTTTGAGATCATTGATGGATAGCACAGCTGATTCATGTATTATATCTACTCAGCGAACCGCTCCGGTGGCCTAAGTGGTTAGTGTGTTCGCTCGGATGCGGCAGGTCGAGGTTCGAACCCCAGCCGAGTCATACCAAATACTTCCGAAAATGGTACTAGCTGCTGCCTCGCTTGACGCTCAGCATTAAGAGGTTAATGTTAGAACTGGTCGGCCTGGTGTGAGGATAATCTGACTGGATGGGACATGATGCTGCATGCCTGCGACATGATGCCCTAATGGTAGTCATCGCAATAAACTGCCACACTGCAGACATCATAGGGATATGTTTGGAAATTTTTTAAAACTACGTTAAAAATCTAAAACAAACAAACAAACACACACACACACACACACACACACACACACACACACACACACACACACACACACACACACGTCTACTCAGCTAAATTTACAAATTCCTCTTCACTTCAGACGACATACCAGTTTTGATGAATATGCGACGAGTTTTGAGAGGATAAGCCCTTCCTCAATAAACTGAAACCTTTTCTTCATTTGTCGCACAACCTGATGTCTGGCGGCCAGCAGGTTGATGAGGACACACTCGCTGGCCGAACCCTGTAAGAGGCAATTTAACAAGTAATTTAAATAATCCCACTGATGTTATTTTGGTAGAGCATGCAGAAGACGAATGGTATATATTAAAATATTAAAGAATTGTGTGTTGCATATTTAAGCCCTTACATATGGAAAATTGTGCATTGCATATTAAAGTCCATGCAAGATAATATGTTATATATGGAAAAAGTCTGCCTCCAAGAAAAATATGTGTACTTATTAAACAATACTAGACATCATAAATATCACGTCTATTCAGATGTAATATCGGTGCAAAAGATTGGTTCTGAACTGTACGATGAAATACGCAGCTAGTATTTGACCGACTGAGTCATAATTTATAAACTTTATTATCATTAACAATATTCAAGTATTGAATGAACAAGTATTAGTTATAAACAATGCGAGGCATAAAATTAACGAATCTATCTATTTATGAAAATTGAACTAGAATCAAACAAATGCAGGAGTACAAGTAGTGTATTGGGGTACTAGGGCCCTCATCATGCCAAAGAAGGAAAATCAGCCTGGGGCACTATGGCCCCACGATTTATAGGCCCACAAAATCAGCCTGGGGCACTATAACCCCAATGGAAATTTTGTATAGCGACTAGCACACGCTGGGCCTGTATAGCGCCAAGAGGAATGGAACAGGTAGGGTGACGTCACGGTACTGGTCATTGGCGTAGCAAGGTAGTACTGTGACGTCATGCCACCTGTGTCATTTCTATAGATAAACACGAATCAGTCGCGTTCGTCGTTTTAGTAGAGTATGTTTTATATATTCGGGGTTTTTTTTCCCATCAATCTATCCTACACAAATTTATAAAATCGACTAAACAATTTTTTTAAGGAAGAGAGAGAATAAATATCTACACAAATTATAAAATCGAATAAAATTTTTTTTTAGGCAAGAAAGAATTAATATCTTTTCGAGGCAATGGAGTGGCCCTGAAAAGGGCCGTTGTTTGTTATGTTAACACCATTCCGTTAACATAGAGGGTATCGCATAGGTCTTCTTCTCTTCCTCAAACTTCGTCTAACCTCTGGTCCATAAACCAGAACTCTCTTCAGACATCCTTGTCTTTCCACATAAGTCCTTCTTTTCCAAATGCTTGTCTCGGTGATCCTAACGATTCTCCATGCTGATTTGACATACATGGGTAAGTCCGTACGGAAAAACAACGGCGATACGAAAGTAGACGATTCAACGTTGGTCCACATCTTTGTGACGAGAACGGGTGAAGGGAATGAAGTGAACCGCGTTTATTTATAGTGGAAGACCGGATCGAAACGGATTGAAATTGTTCACCAATCCGAACACGCGTTACAAAATTCATTCACTTCGTGGAGTCTGTCTTCCAATCCGAAGAGAGCTACCTGTGACGTCACATTCCCTATATAGGTGCGCTAGCGTCTGTGCGCAGTGAATCAAATCGATGCGGCATTGTTTTGTGAAACATGACGGAAACTAAGAAGACAATGAATTGGGGTGCACCGACTGTGGAGACGAAAAGCGATGGCATAGCAGTGGCTACCAAAGTTAACACAGCGCTACTTCCAGAAGAGGTTGATTTCAACTGGGATTTAGTAAATTTTTTCTCTTCTTCGCAAGAATTTGTTCCGGTACCAGTACCTTCGCCACCTTCTCCTTTACCACACGTCGACGATTTTAAACAGAGACAGAAAGAAGAATTGGAGAAATTTTTACAGCAGCAGAAAGAGGCAGAGCAAGCATTTCTCCTTGAACAGCAACAGCGAGAAGAAGAGGCAAGAAGGAAACGACAGGAAGAAGAAGCAGTAGAGAAGAAACAAAGGCTAGAAGAGAAGGAGAACAGTGAAAGTCAAACGGTAACGGTACTCTTGGACATTTTGGCCGAGTTAAGAAGTCTGAAACAAATGTATCAGACTTCTTTATTACGACCCAAGAGAAAAAGACCTTCCCAAGCCAAACAGCCTAACCCTGTTACTACACCAGAGATACCACCCCTAGTGATTTCTACTAATTCATTGACAGGAGCAAGTCCAGAAGTAGGCATTGGCCGTGGCAAAGGCTTAAGGCAGTTAAAGCGGATTGCTTCTCGTTCCTGAGTTTGTTCTAAGGAAAACAAACCCAAACACCCAATGGTCCTTTTCAAGGCCACTCACTTCTTTCGGAAAGAGAGACTATTAATTTTGCCAAAATCAATTAAAACTCAAAATCCCTTGTTTAACCCTATGATGTACGTGTTGTGAGTGTATGAGTGTAGGTCCTTATTATTCTAAACAACCAAAACCAAGAGATACTTACGTTTTCTCAGTCTGGTCTATTCTGTTACAAATTTTTACAATTCAATATCACAACATAACACAATACAACACTTTAAAAAGTTCATAGACTTCTTCTGTGCCTTTTTTTCTTTCACTCTCTCTGTTTTTTCAATTTCTTCACTTTTACGCTATTTTCCTCTTCTTCTTCTTCTTCCTCACATTTTTATCGTCTTCTGTTCTTTTCTATCTTCTCTTTCTGAACGTGACGGGGTTCTTCCTTTGCTGAGGGCACCTCTTTTTCTTCTCCCTCCTCCTGCTCCTGTTGTTTCTTAGGGCACTCTGAAGACCAATGTCCTTTATCTTTACAATGATAACAGGTATCTTTACTTTTGTCTCTTCTGACACTGGTCTTGCTTTTATGACGATCTGGACATTCTGTAGCCCAATGCCCTTTCTTCTGACAGATATAGCAAGTATCTTGACTTTCATCTCGAAAGGAGGGAGAGTAGTCCATCGGCTTGTCTGAAGAAAACTTTCGTATGACACCTCACAAAGCTCTAATCAGAAGTTCGATCTGTGTGGGTTCATCCATCCTGCTGATCGGTTTGAGAGTGAAATGAATACTGAGAGGGAAGTCACCAGCCCTTTATATATGCACTAAGCCTAACATAGATATATAGGGGTCCATGGCGTTTCAAATGTAGTCATTTGACTTTTTGCAGTCAAGATGAAACGATCGCATCATTTCGTAAAGAAAGGAGAAGAAAGTAAGAGGCAGAAACGTGATTTATCGCCTCGCACAGTAGCTGAAGTCTTGGCTCAAATTCATGCCAGCGATTTTGAAGATGAGATGAGTGAACCAGAATCTAAGCCTAGAGAGTCTACACTCAGTCCAAGTCCATCACTACCAGTAAACCCTGAAAAGTACTACCACATTCGAGAGACGGACAAGCGCTCCTCTAGAAAATTTAGAACTACGGCCTACACGTATGCGGTGAAGTTTAAAGATTTCATGTCCGACGTACCGTTGGAGAAAGCAGAAGGGTTCATCACTGATGTGTGGGATTCTTTCTTAACCACACTGAAACGGCAATGTGAAGCCAAAGAAGACGATCGCTTGAGACTTTCCATTCATCACGACAATTTGAAGTCCCCCGTTTGGATCGAGTTTAGCAGCCCAGCAGAATTGACACCTTCCAAAGTCGTTGACAAGATTGAAAACGTACAACAATCCAACGACAAGTTTCACATCACCGACGGAAAAACTACACTGTTCATGACCCACGTGTCTCTTCCTCAAGGGACGGGACGCAAAAAGGTGATCTTGATAGACAATTTTCGCAGCATCAAGCTCAGCCTTGTTCAAATTAACAACCCTCAAGACCAGATGTGTTTAGCCCGTGCCATCGTGGTGGGACGAACGTATGCCAACAAGAACGACACGACAGAATGGACAAGAGCCTGGAAAATTATTCGACGATCGGACCGAACCAAACAACGAAGAGAAGCAGAACTCCTGTTACAGTAAGCGGGGATATCCAATGACAGTCCCTGCAGCATTCCTGAAATGCAAACATTGCAAGACGTCTTGGCTCCACGCTACACCTTGAAAGTACACCCTCAAGAAGTGCGCGGACCTCTGTTGTTTCGAGGCAAATATTTCAAAGACGGAAAATACATTCACGTCTATCATCACGATGAACATTTTGATGCCATTACCAGTATCACTGCATTCCTATCATTCAGTTATTACTGTGAGAAATGTGACTATGGCTATAACAATCGAGAGCAACACAAGCATTGCGGATCGAAATGCTCAGGATGTTTAGCCTCTAAGCCTTGTCTGGACAAAGGACAAGAACGAGTGCATTGCTCTGCTTGTCAGCGCACGTTTGTCAGCCCTGCCTGTTACCAACAACATCTAAAGACACAAGGTTCACAGCAGAAATGTGCTTGCTAACTCCTGAGATTGTGCCCTACTTGTGGACAATGCACATGTACCAATAGTGCCAAGACTCACGTCTGTTCAGGAAAGAAACAATGTCACATTTGTCACCAAACCGTGGACTTGGAACACCAATGCTACATTCAAAAATACCAATGCAAACATGAAGAAGAAGAAGATAATGACCAGAAGAAAGGCCATTTCATCTTTTTCGATTTCGAATGCATGCAAGAGACTGGTATTCACATTCCTAATTTCTGCGTGGCTCACCGAGCGTGTGAGAAGTGCATCCAAGAGCCTATCTTGACTCATTGCCCTCACTGTAGCAAGATTCCTGGAGGACGTGAAAAACTCTTTCGGGGACCGAACACGCTAGCCGATTTCGCCCAATGGATCTTAAACCCTATTGACGAAACGTGGAGCCAAGAAGACACCGAACGTTACGGAGATTGTCATCGCTATGCCACGGTGATGGTTCACAATTTCTCGGGATATAATTGACAGTTTCTGTTGAGATACTATACGGAACAAAGTACCGAACGTCCTAAAGTGGCTTTGAACGGAGCCAAAATCATTTCCATGCAAGTGGGACAAGTGCAGTTTAAAGATTCGATGAGTTACCTGGCCATGCCTTTGAGTCGCATGCCTGAAACGTTTGGAATGACAGAAATGGCCAATGGCTATTTTCCGCAATTTTTTCAATACCGAAGCCAATCAACACACTGTTCTACCCCATTTGCCTGAGGCTCACTACTACGACCCCGACAACATGCGTACCGAACAACGAGAAGTTTTCTACGCGTGGTACCAGACTCAAGCCTCGGACCCCTTCGACTTTCAGGAAGAAATGTTAAAATATTGTCGTTCCGACGTGGACATTTTACGGCGTTGCTGTGGAAAATTTCGAGAACTGTTCATGGAACACGGAGGATCCGATCCTTTGAAAGAAGCCTGCACCATTGCCAAAGCGTGTTCCTTAGTGTATCGCCAACGATTTATGCCCGAAAACACCCTAGCTGTCATCAGTCCTCAAACAACCAATTTTGTTAAACGTCAATACTCGGTCAAAGCCCTCCGCTGGTTACATTACTTGTGTGACAAGGAAGACAAATGGATCCAACACGCTCGCAACGGAGGAGGCGAAAAAGCCATCGGAAGGTATTCAGTAGATGGCTGGGACTTGGAAAACCCCAAGATATTGTACGAGTTTAACGGGTGCTTATTTCACGGATGTCCTATCTGCTACCCTCAACGTAACATTAAAAATCAGTTTTTACAACGGACCATAGAAGACTTGTACCAGGCCACTTGTCAGCGACGCTTGAAGTTAGAAGAGCAAGGATACGAAGTGGTAGAAATGTGGGAACACGAGTACGATCAGCGATTGAAAACCGATCCCGAGTTTAAGCGCATTGTGGAAAGTTACAAGCTGGTGGACTCACTAAGCCCAAGGGACAGTTTGTACGGAGGACGGATGAATGCCACCTGTTTGCTATACCAAGCCGACGAAGAGAAAGGAGAAGAAATCAAATACTTGGACGTGTGTTCTCTCTACGTGTGCAAATATTGTCACTTTTCCGCAGGGCACCCACAATTGCTGACGGAACACATTGACGTGGACAATATTCGACAATACGAAAGATTGATCAAATGTAAAGTCTTACCTCCCACGTACTTGTACCATCCCGTTTTACCACATCATTGCCAAGGAAAACTGATGTTTCCCTTGTGTCGTACTTGTGCCGAAACGTGCAACCAAGACCAACCTTGTCAGCACACTCAGGAAGAACGCGCCTTGACGGGAACGTGGGTCAGCGTGGAATTGTTTAAAGCTCTGGACTTGGGATACCAATTGTTAGAAGTGTACGAAATTTACCACTTTCCCAAGACAGAAAAATACCACAAGGGCGACGAGACTCAGAAAGGCATTTTTGCAGACTACGTGAATGCCTTTTTGAAACTGAAACAAGAAGCTAGCGGCTATCCTTCCTGCTGTCACACTCTCAAAGACCAAAAGAAATTTAAAGAGAAATACTGGGAGCAGGAAAGCATCACTTTAGACTACGTCGAGAAAAACGAAGGAAGGCGATCGTTTGCCAAAGTGATGTTGAATTGTTTGTGGGGCAAAATGGCACAACGACCGTGTTTACCCAAGACGGAGTATTTGACAGAACCTTCCCGTTTCTTTCAGATGATTCACGACAAAACCAAATACATGAAAAACGTGGACGTCCTTCGTGAGGACTTGATCTTAGTCAGTTATGAAGAAGAAGTGGACTTTGTAGAGGCCGACGAATTTGGAAATGTCATCATTGCGGCTTACGTGACAGCCCATGCTCGCTTAAAATTGTACGAAGCTTTAGAACTATTAGGAGATCGTGTGCTGTATTTTGACACGGACAGTTGCATCTATATCGATCGCCTGGGTCAACCTCACCCTGTCATCGAAGGAGACCGTTTAGGAGCCTGGACGGACGAGCATTCCGACGACAAGATTCTAAGTTTTGCAAGTGGCGGTCCCAAAAATTACGGCTACGAATACCGTGACCCTCAAGGAGAAGTGTACACGGAGTGCAAAGTGAAAGGATTGACTCTCAATTATCGCACCAGTCAACTGGTAAACTTTGGCGTCTTGAAAGAAGCCTTGCAGTCTGGAGAGGATGGAAATTTTAAAGTAACCACCCACGAACCGCATAAGATTGTACGTATACCCACACACCAAATTATTAGCCGGCCCTTGGAAAAAGTCTATCAAATCGTGTACCAGAAGCGAGTACGACTTCCCAATCACTTCACTTGACCGTACGGACACGCTGGTATAAAAAAATGGTTCCAAGACGATAGTCACCAACAAGAAGGATGACGTCGACACAGCAAGAATCGAGTGAGAAACCCAGAGAACTCCAAGCTCAAACCATACCATTTTCCTGTTTTCTTGCCTGACTATTGCAGTTGTGCCAGTCGATTGGAAACGTTTCAAAAATGGCCCACGGATAGGGAAGGATTACCTACTGCGAATGTTTAAGCTAGAACAGGGTTTGTCTACTTGGGACCTGAGACTGGATTGGGATACGAAGTACAGTGTTTCAGTTGTGGTCTGAAGTTGCGTATGGATCGATGTATCTATAAAGATTCAGCTATTCTGGAACATATTCAATGGTCTCCGCATTGTCCTTACCTTTCAATGGCATTTCCATCCATCACACTACGGTTCAGGTATGACGGTACCTTAGAGAAGGTAGTACCGATGTCCAAGAAGAAAGAAAGGAAGACTTCCAAAACTGGTCATAAAAAAAGAACGATGTACAAACTCGAGACTTCATTACGACTAGTATAAAAAGGGACAACGTCCAAGACTGATAGTTCATTGCCAATACAAACGCCAAGCGAGAAAAATGAATCCTTTCACACAGCAAGTATCCAGCAAGAGTAAACTCAAGTACGATGCTGTGCCTTGCGATGGCAGGGATGCCGTACGCTATGACCTTAGCGATTCAGTACCACATCATCATGGGAACTTTGCTATAACTGCTACTACTACCATACCTACCATGGAAAGTGATGCTGTGCGTGTCAAACCTGATGGATGCGAAAGCGATGCCACTCGTTATCGTACACCTTTTCACTTGACTGGTTTTCATGGTGGATGTCATCCTAATGAAACCATGCGACTACCACCCTACGGATGTCATGTAAAACTGAGCAGACTCCTGCATATTTCACCGTACCCTCATCGAAATGAACCTGTGAAAGACGAATATTCGTTCCCTGTGCGTTTGCCAGAATACTGTGACTATGAAAGTCGATTTCAAACCTTTCGAGGAAAATGGCCAAAATATCTGGGAGGACCTACCCCCGAAGAATTAGCTAGAGCTGGATTTATCTACTTGGGCGAAGGGGATAAAGTCAAGTGCTTCAGTTGTGGTGTGTCACTTCACGAGAGGGAGAAGAAAGATTGCGCTTACCTGGAACATGCTCGATGGTCTCCAGATTGTCACTACCTACCTTTAGTGGGACCTCGTCATTGAAGTGGGCATACCATGTCGTGTAAGAAACCAGCTGATTGGTTAGGAGTCAAACGTTGGACAACCCCTAAACAAGTATTTAAACCCCATGTAAAAAATAATCTTCAAACATTGCCAAACGAATTGCAAGAGAAGATCTACAAGGACATTTGACAGGGACTTGCCAGAGCCAAATCTCAATTAGTGACTGTAGAACTTTTGTGTCGAGAAATTCACAAGAGAAAATTGACCAAAGTCAACAAACAAGTTCGATTTCTCTGGATCACTACTATTTTGCAACTACTAATCTGGATCGTTCTACTATTTTGCTTTAGACCATTTATATTTGAAGATTTTATTGACATTCTTGACCGTTTCCTGGAATGGCAGCGGTCAGAAACTACTCACTACGTTCATTACTTTCGCTCTACGAGAAGTGATTGAGGTAAGAGAAAAGAGGTATAAAAACGGACTACCATGCCACGACCTTTATCATTCGTGATACAACAGATTCCGTGGAAGAAAATCAATGACACTATTGAAACGGTAGAGGATTATCAACACCTATTACGAGAACTGTGTCCATTGAATTGGGGTCGATGTGTAGTGTGTGTCTTAGTGACTTGCTTTTTGGGATTTCGTTTACCAGCCGATTCCTTGTGGACTCTTTACGAACAGTACCTACCACTCCAAAAAACATGAAAGTGGTCCCTTTAAATGTACACGAGAGACTCATTCTGCTCAAAGCTTTGCGCTTTCATCTTGATACTTCTCAAACTCTACGGGAAAACAAGATTCGTCAACTTTTCGGCACTGAAGATGTGTACGACGACGTGTGTGTAGCTTCTGACTTACACCCACACTGGAAAGATGTACGTGACTGGAAAAGTTGGGGGTTTGAGGCTTGGACAAAAGAAATGGCACACTATGCCAAAGATTTGTAATCCTAAAAA
>JAECUM010040808.1:0-25614 GCA_016617855.1 Megalonaias nervosa
TTTTTTTTTTTTTAGTTCCTATTTTTCTTCACATTGACTAAATGAATAAAATACATACTTATGATATAAACATGAAACATGGTTTAATTAATAAAAGTAGAGCAATACAAAAACACATAGCTACGCCATCCACATGAACGCTGCCATTCGCGTACCGGCGCTTGGAAATTAATGTGGAATATAAACTAAGCGAAATGACGAACCAAAAAGAGGTAATTAAAATATTTTAATATATTTACAGTTGATCAAAGTCATTATTCTGCTCTAGTACCACCAACAATTTAACTCTCTCTCTCTGTCTCTGTCTCTCTCTCTTTGGTCGGTTTGACTTTAAAACTCTCTCTCTCTCTCTCTCTCTCTCTCTCTCTCTCTCTCTCTCTCTCATCCTTTGGTCGGTTTGACTTAACTTTTGTCATCATTCATAAGTCCAGAGACATCGTAGGATGACACAAGCGAGAATCTTCTGCGCTCGTCTTTTCATAGATTTTCGCCTGAATCTTGCTACGATGGTCCAGGACCATGTACAATTTTAGCGAGGCAATAACAGCCTTCATTTACCAAGACCTTTGACAAATTAACCATAGTCAATTGATATGGGATGAATTTCAACATAGCATCGATAAAGTAAAATCTATTATACATTTAACAGTGTATAGCGACACATATTTTGAAGACGGAACGTTACAGAACTTTCATTTGACTCTGATGTAAAATACAACAGAGAATAGCTAATGTATGTGTCACGTGCCCCCTTCGAAATTATTACCAAAACCGGAGAAGGATGGACAATTAAAAGATTAAATAGCTCCGAGCCCAAAGTCAGCAAGGCCCACGGTCTAGGTACATAAATTTAAAAAAAATAATATGGTGAAAGGTATACAGTTTAATAAACTATATCACGGTATTCAACAATTACAGGACAATTTTTCAATGCAATGGCTTCCAATCAATACAAGACCTATGCAAATTGCCAGTTATTTCATCACGCGAAATTAGAGATGAGAGTGTTTCCTTCCCGTTTGCCTTCTTTGTTGCTCATCTGTAACTTCCGCCTTGTATCCCCGTTCGGTACTTTCGGTACCCTTGTTTCCGTTCTCCGGACCTGCTCCTTCGCATTATTTCCTATTCTCCTGGCCCTGTGCCTTCGCACAACTGCCTATTCTACCGTGCTCTCCACGTCTTCTCCTCTCTCTAATCTTCTGGTGGCGTCCTATCCCACCCGGAAAGCTTCCTGTGGATTAGAAGGGACGTATAATTTTGCCTCCTTGCAAGATCACAATCATTAGGTCAATCCATACACTCATATCTAAATATTCCACACACGCTTGTCCTCTAATAAAGGCTAATACAACAACAATAATATCGCGACTTCTGATATATACACACATATCCCTAATTCTTGATACAGTAAACTATCAACATCAACAATATTCCTACGCATTTCCTACCTTATAAATTATAAAGACATATACAAATATAAAAATGCCTAATTATACGTGTACAAGGCCAACAATGCCTAACTCTGCATAATCAACAGCTATATATTCAAATAAAAACAAGTACAAGTTCTAACACTACTCACTATTCAGTTAAGTTATGCACCACGATGCAACATCGTAGCAGATTACACCATCCACTTCGATTATAACCTAACAACTACATACATTAATCGTGAATATTAACAATTCGCTATCCGCTGCTCTACGACATGTTGATAATTCAGCTATACATAGAAGATTAAATTTCTACTAAATTAAATGCACATAATAACGTATAAATCTTGCGACACCTAGTTAGGAAGTGAGTCAGATTCGGGAGAGATATTTTACCTCAAAAGCCTTTGTTCCATATTTCATCCGAAGTTCCTAGAACACCTTTTCCCCGCACTTTTTTTTATTCTCCGAGTACGTGTTGTTTCTTTAGTCAAATCCAAAACTGTACTGACTCTTCCAAAATCAATGTAACAGGATAATATCTGGCTGCGAGAGAAACACGCCCAAAATATGACTATCTTAGCTCTGATTGGCTACCGGTGGTCTCTTTGAAAACTCTCTTGGATAGTAGCACCGATATATTATAATGTGGGGTTTTCCGGTCTCTAAGCCTCAGCCGACCGGTGACATCAATGGCTGATTGCAAAACAAACAGAGTTTCTCACTACCGCGGCAAGGTTCTCTTTGAATTAACTGCGAACTTGACTTTGACGCAATGGCTAAGGCACGGACAGGTAGTTTCTTTGTTTCAGAGTCGGT
The DNA here is from genome assembly GCA_016617855.1 of Megalonaias nervosa. Lineage (NCBI taxonomy): Eukaryota > Metazoa > Mollusca > Bivalvia > Unionida > Unionidae > Megalonaias > Megalonaias nervosa. The sequence goes on from JAECUM010040808.1 coordinate 2,253, forward strand.
CTAAAGTCGTAATATATAACACGTATTGACATTGCCTAAAGTACTTTGAATTACGAATTCTATCAGAAGACATTTATAAACATGAGGCAGGAATCGTGAGCAAATTTTCTAACACAACGTGACAATACCAAATCGAAAAACGAAAGAGAAAATACCAAAGATGCAAAGTTTGTGCTAACAAACGATATTAACTTGCATTTCAGTGTGGGATGGGTGGCAAATTCAGAGAGAGGTTTCGGCAGAGAATTATATTGGAATGTGGAAGACAATAAACATAATCTGAATTTATTTGCACACTAAAAGCCAATTTCAAAAGATTTTATCCTTGTCCTGAAATTAAGCACGATATATTAATTTCCTTAGCTTTCCTAAAAGGAGCCAACATCGCACATGTGTGTCGATCTAAAATCTCATATACTGAACAACAATTGTACTAATAATAAACATTGAATATTCGCGGCAATTACCCCTTTAAATTCTGACAATAATGAATATATGAAAAGAAATAGAGCAGAGGATGACTTTAGAATGTGACACAATCGTCAGAACATGGCAGTGTAGATGGCAACATCAGTACTTTCCAATTTTATTTAATTTTTGCCATTCAGCTTATTTTCCGCAGAGCTACCAAGAAACGTGACTATTCGAATGAAAGATTGCGTGAACAAGGTTTAGTCGCCCACTATTCAAATAACCTTTATGCCTTTTCTTCATGCGCCTCTAATCATGCTGTCACGTCAGCTTACAAAAAAAATAATGTAATTTTTAAAAATTCAAGACAACCTAACTGAACTTTTCTTTACAAGGCTTCTAATAATCGAGTAAAATACGAGGACATATTCATGCAGCTGTGATGGCTGTTGGCCTATAACTGCTATGAAGATTATTGTGGGTCATCATGCAGAAGACATGTGTAGAAAACTGCAATCGTGCCAATGTTTGATTAAGTATATGTACCGAAGACATATCAACGTGTGTTGCTTTACTGAAGGTGAATGTGATGCGTTTGAGCACAGTAAATAATAAGGTTCAAATATCGTAGTTAAACAACTCATCGCAAGCAGAAGATACAAGGAGTAAAATATCTCAATCCCACAATCAGGCAGCATTAAACTAAACAACGTTTACAGATGTCACTTTCAAGCCTACGTTCAAATTCAAATATATTGACTATAGGGGCATCATGCGTATATATATATATATATATATATATATATATATATATATATATATATATATATATATATATATATATATGGAGGTAGCTACTACTGCGAACTGGAAGATATGTGTCAAGGATATGATACATTGAGAATCGGAATCAGTTGTGCAATCCATTAATGACAACAATATGCATACAGTTGCTTTCCTTATGCCAATATCACTATGGAGAGAATTATGCAGCAACCGATAAAAATTTGGCTAATCTTAAGCCTAAATCTTCCATGCTGTGAAATAGGTAAACCAAGTGGAAAAAGTGAGATGTTGTTAGTCTGCTTGAAAATATGTTTTTAAATATATTTTATTCTCTACATATTTTCTATGATTGTATACAATCTGTACTAATGAAAAAAGGGTAACTGGTCAGACGTGCGTGAACATGTTGCACCTAATCAAGGTCGGTTTGTCTAGTAATTATAGTATGCGACCACCATAGTAACAACGCACTCAGAGTGTCAAGTGGTATATCTACCCATGTTACACTCATAATGAATCACTTTCCTATTACCATGGGTAGATGATCTTCTCATCAAAGCAGAAATGGGAAAACTTAGAAAAAATGCTGTATGATTGATGCTAGACACGATTACTTAAGGAAAATATACAGAGGTAAAATATTATGATCAAAAACAGAAACAACGTACACTTTTTTAATTCAAACAGTCTGAATATATTCACAATACTGACATATTGGTAGGTTTAGTTATTAAATATAACGGTAACTTCCAGTTCGCAAAAGGAAAACTATGTCAAAATGGTCTAAACATTTTATTCAAAGAGCATAATTATTCTGTGTCAATCCAGCATCAACGTGTATATAAGAAACTATTTGACGTCTTAATGAAAACAATCCTTCTGCATAACTGTGAAATACAGAGCACATAGTTAATTGATAAAGTTATGAAATGTGATCCATAACTGAAATACCAGGCAAATACATTAGCTGACAAATTTATGAACATGATGTAGAGAATTAATGGGCAAAGTTATAAAATATGGGATGCAGAATTAATGGGCAAAGTTATGAAATATAGAATACAGAATTGTTTGGAAACGTTGTGAAATATGATGAACTCTAGCTTTAGGATATGATTCAGTATGAACCGTTAGAAAATATCCATAAAAAGTTTTAAAACTAAAACTTCAAGTTCACATAAAGACACCCAATACTGGTTTCAAAGGTGAATTGGTCAATTTACATTCTTCTTTAAGCCAAACATAACCTTAAACATATTGAATATCCTTAAGAAATCTATATTCAAACAGGACACTCTTTAGAATGAGTTCAATATAGCAAATGTCCCGCTGATAAAGGGAGTTATAACTGGCATAAATACGCCTCTCTCTCTCTCTCTCTCTCTCTCTCTCTCTCTCTCTCCAAACATGTTCTATTTTAGATGATCAGCTGCTATCAAATACAAAAACAAAACAGACTACATAGACGAGTATTGCATACTCACTTTTCTCTCTCTCTCTCTCTCTCTCTCTCTCTCTCTCTCTCTCTCTACAAACATGTTCTATTTTAGATGATCAGCTGCTATCAAATACAAAAACAAAACAGACTACATAGACGAGTATTGCATACTCGCTTTTGTTTCCAAAAACTCATACGTGCCATATTATACTAGCGAAATTGAGTCCTCTAAGAATCTTAATTAGTACAAACAACACACCGAAAGTCAATACCCTGAAGCTCCATATCTTGGACAAATCAGAAATTCAAATTTAAGGACTGCTTTTAAAAACCTTACAATTACAGCACACAGACTAGGAAAGTAGAAACTGGTAGCTACAAGGATATACCTTAACAAAGACGATTTAATATTTTGTATACTGCAGACCTTGAGGATGATATCACGTTCTTTATGAATGACGCACATTTGCTCTTTATAATCATATTTTACATCAGATAATTACTCAGTGTTCAATGTCTTCAGTCTTGAGAAAAGTTCTGCTTCATAACTGATCTAATACATTATAGCACTACTTTTTGAAAAGATTTGTTACGAAATGTTCAGACAAATGAAATTTTATTTCCTTTTCCCACTAAAGCCATCTTCAGAAACAGAGCCACTATATCATCTGCCCAGCAATGATTTCTTCAGACACAGAGCCCCTATATCATCTCCCACCAAGGACATCTTCAGACACAGAGTCCCTATATCCTCTCCCGCCAAAGATATATTCAGACACAGAGCCCCTATATCCTCTCCCACCAAGGACATCTTCAGACACAGAGCCCCTATATCCTTTCCCACCAAGAACATCTTTAGACAAAGAGCCTCTATATCATATACAGAAGCAGCAGAGTAGTTCTACAGACCTTTTCGGCGAGGACTCAAAAAGCGTAAACAAACCTTCTTACGGAAAAAAAGAGAAAACAGATGCTGAGAATTAATAAACTAACGCTTCTAACTGATCGAGATTCCTCTAAATGGGTTAGCTGTTTTTGTTACCTCGCGTTGTCATTGTCCCGCCGGTTTTAAAGACGAGTATTGTACTCGATGTCCTCAAGTTCGTCATAAGAACTAGTCTGCTCCTGTAGACTATCCAAAGATTTTATCGATTCCTACACGATATCGCGACCTAGGATCGTGTAAATTTATCGTGATAAATCCGTGTGGGGTAGCTTGTGCTTTTGAAAAGAAATTTTTAAATTAAATTATATCCATATCCCCAGAACACCAAGTTTGATGAATTTTTCGCAGAGTATGCGTATCAACTCCATTAAATACAACTAAAACGTTACAATTATCTCTAATAACTTTGGGAATTTGTGTATATCGCTGAGTAACATAAATTACATCTGTATTTTTGTGTTTACCTCTGGAAAATATTCCAGCTGGATTCGATTGTTTGTCTAGCATTACATCATCATATACTACGGGATTATTGATAAATAAATTTAAATCATCTACAGATGGAGCTTCATCAACATCGGTGATAAATTCAAACAACACCGTCTCTATCACTTTCTTTTTCCAATAATTTTGTGTTTTCATTAAAATCTTTAAGCACAGTAGCATCTTTGATCATCTACAGATGGTGCTACTAAATATAATTTATCCACTTGAGCCATCTCATTATCAAATCAAGCAACAATTGCGTCTTACCAGACCCAGATAGACCGATGATAATTGCTCTGATTGAATTTGGTAACGCTGGACGATGTTTAACTGGCTCTTTTGTGTCGTTGAGAAATCAATGATAACTATGTTGTACAAATATAATAAATAATATGAATTTATATTGTGTTCGATGCAAGGCGTTTACATCTATAGGTGGATTGACAACAATAATGACAAAAAATAAAAGACGTGCTCAGGCAGGCAAATGTGCAAAATGTGGTATAAACAAATACAAATTTATTTCTTCTCGCATAACGGATGTCAAGGGCGGTGATGATATTGCTGAATCACTTGGAAAATTACCAGAAACTCCGTGGGCTAAATACCCAGGAGAAAAACATCTTTCTGGATATAATTATTGTGGTCCAGGAACTCGACTTGATATCTGACTTGACAAGCAAGACGAACCAAGGCCTGGAGAGTATCCAATAAATGCAATTGATCAAGCGTGTTATATTCATGATGTTGCGTATAAAAATAAGGATTTACAACAACGACATATTGCAGATGTGAAATTAATTCACTCATTTGACTACATAAAAATAAATTTCTTATAGACAAACTCGCTGGTTTTATAATAAAATCTGCGATGAAAGGTAAATCAGTGCTAGGGGCTGGTAACTAATCAACTGGTTATTATTATAATAAAATCAGTTTATTATAGCCGAAAGGATATTGGAGGGGTAGAGCAGCAATTAGGAAACTTGCTGATGCAGCTGGTGTCTCACGTTCTTTTGCTGCAGATTGGTTAGCACGACAGGCAGTATTTATCTACCACCACCTAAAAAGGTTCAGTACGCACGTTTTACTGTCTGCACTCCCAATGAAGTTCATCAAGTAGACATTTTGTTTTTACCACACGATACCATTAAAATTGGTAGATGTCAATAGGTATTGACTGTCGTTGACGTTGCAAGTAGATATAAAGAAGCAGAACTGCTATCAACTAAAATGACAACTGAAGTTGCATATCAACGAGGACCCTTGCGATGGCCACAACTATTACAGATTGATTCTGGCAAAGAATTTCTTGGTGTAGTATCATCTCTGATGATGAAACATAACGTTAAAATCAGACGGGGGCACACCGCAATTCATCGTGATCAGGCAATTGTTGAGCGATTTAATAGAACACTTGCTGAGCGGTTATCCGGATATCAGTATGCAATGGAAATATCCTTGAATAAAGATCAGGTATTTCGTGAATGAGTTGCAAGACTACCAAGTGTGATAGCTGCGTTAAATAATGAAATTACTCGTGCAACTGCCATGAAACCTACCAATGCAATCGTAAAAAAAAATAAAACATATACCAATACAACGACGTTACTCCTTCCCAAAACAACCAGTACTACGTAATGTGACTGTAATCTATTTATATGAACCAGGTGAGCTTGAAGCTGGTAAAAAAGAGCGACTGATCCTATTTGGAGCGTGACAACATATTAAAATTTCAGCGTGGTAAGATCCTCGGGTAGACCTGCAATCTACAGATTAGATTATACTGCTCCTCAACGTGGGTTTGTACTTGCACAATTACAAGTAATTCCTGAAGATACACAATTGCCACCGCGTTCACTTTTGTAGACTAGATCCGCGACGCCGATTACATTCAAGACAAGTTAGCCTTACATTTTCGCGTGAATGACCAAAATTACTATTTTTTCTATCAACGGTAAACTGTCTTGGATTATTATAATGCCACAACATTACTGTGTTACAGCTCGTACAATGATTATTTTGTTGTTGTTTTAATGTCATGGCAAATTCAACATCAAGATCAAAATCGCGTTTATTTTTATTATCACATTGCTTATAACCAGCTAGTTTTCTTTTTATTATATCATCATTATTTCTATCATTTGTATTATTATCAACACTAAAATCTATAATAACCCTCCGCAGCTGAGATATTCTTTCAACTCGGGACACTGCAAGATAAACTAAATTTGACCATTCAATACGATCATCAATAATACAGATTTTTGTATCGGTAATAGTTAATCCTTGTGATGAATGAATTGTTATAGCGTATCCTAGCGTCCATGAAGATTTGTCCATCGTTAATGCATTTTCAACCGCGTTAATATTAACATTAATAATATCGTTAAGAACGAGTTTTTGTTTCCGCCTTGATTCGGTCAAGAATCCTCGAATTTCAACTTCAGTATTTTGTATACGTGTATCTGCTGGGCGATAACACAATGGAACAGTTAGATCTGCGAATTTTTCTTTATGAATCAGAAATAATTGTAGTTGAAGTGTATCGCGAATTCTCTTTCTACTCGCAACTATCAAATCAGTAGGTCTCCACAAATCCCAAAAATCACTCATACGAGTATCTGGAATTACTTTACGCATTATTTCACATTGAATTTTATCTGGCTGTAATCTGATTAATTTTTTTAATTCTTTTAGCGGTTCATTAATAACTTTATATTAGTAATTTGTTTCTTCATAATAATCCACTGACGTTTTTAACCATTCATGCGGATTTAATCCAACAAAAGTCTGCGGTTGACCGTGATCGCCGCACATGACAACAGCTGTATTTTTTGTTAATAACCAATCAAGGAACGTATTTAACATATTTACCGGCACTGTGCATGTTTCATCCCAAATAATAATCTTAGGAATATATTTCTCACCCATTCGCTCTGGAGTCCATTCATCTCCGCAATATCGGAAAAAAACATGATAAGTGCAAGATTTAGTTCCACGCTCCTCATTTTTCTGGCGAGTCTATGTGTAGGTGTTAAAACAATCATATCGAAATTTCGAAATAATTCAATCACACGCGTTGTTTTACCGGAACCTCTCGGACCATTTAAGTATGTAGTTTTATGTCTAGCCACGGAATCATATACAGATGACGACGACGACAATTCTGATATTTGATTATTTTTGTAATAAATATCCTTGATTTCAACGTCGGCAGATTAAGAATAACCAAGCATCTTTACTCGTTTATTCTCCATTCGCCCCATAATGCATCTGTACCAGTCTTTAACAAATCCACATATTTTCTATCAATATAAGATGAATCTGTGGCGACTCTAACTACGGCATCAGGAAATTTGGTTATCATCGATAATAAATTTATTGAAACGTAAGCATCGAAGATTTTAAATGAGTAAACTGTGGTGAGTCACCATCAACATAGTCCACAGTTGTACCTAATTTAGTTCAGACTGATAAATAAGCTTTAGTTCGACTTATAAATATGTTTCTCTTCGTTGTATCAGCAATTATAAAATCGAGTTCAACATCGTCCATAATTAATTTTGTACAATGTCGTTTATGATCATATGATCCTCCTTGTGTAAATTTACCAATAATTTTCTTACCAAGATCTTTTGCAGCTTTATTTCCATAGGCAGTCATATCAGGATTTTCATCATCAGAATATTTCTGTTGTTGTGGCAACCAAACTTGTTTCTGCGGACGATATGATATAATTGCTTCATTTACAACCAACGATGTCAATATTTTACATCAAGCATATACCGTAATAAAACTATTGGAGCCCAACATTTTTCTGAAAAATGTCTTCCAAACCAAGCATAAACAATCGGATGAAGGTTTTTCGGTGCAAATTCGAACGACCTAATACAGGCAAATCCAGTCAATGCAAAATCTAGTAATGGTCCATTTATCGCAACTCTGGTCATTTCATGCGTTGGATGTCCAAATCTCTTGAAATATTTAGAACATTCTCCATATCCAAGAAAACTTCCTGTATAACATGCAACCATATCAACTGAAATAACATCTTTATAATCGTATTAGCATTCCACAATCCGCCATGTCCATACTCGACGCAACTTTGCTTGACATCACTAAGAAATTCAAATCGTGTTGGCTTGCATGGGTTCTATTCCCGTCATAGAGTTTAACGGTTCTATTTTGTGGAAGTATTGTTACGTTGTTTGTCCAAGAGTGTGCGTTATGATCAATAATCTCTATAGGAATTCCTTTTGATTTATATCTCGATTCGAATAAAATATCTCCGGTTAATATCTTTGCCGTTATTGGGAATTTTAGTTTTCTTCCTAACTCAGCAACATCGTTGGTAGATGCTCCGGTGTCCTTAACTGTTTTTGCCTACTTATTTATATAAGTACGCCTTAGATGAGTTAAACCGTTTCCACGTATCGCGTTTGTGAAATGTTCTGTAACTCGCTCAGCAACGCAATTTAACCTTGACGAAGTTACCGATAGTTTCATCGGCGCGAGATTATCAACATCATTTATCATTTAACGGATATAACGCATAAACAACTGCAGTTGCAGGATAATCTCGTTCACAATACGGTTTTTCGATACGAGTCAACATTCCTGGTCTTGAATTTCTATTTAACGTGACAATATTTCCATTGCGATGTAATCCAACAGGATCACGTTTATCACGAATAATCCATGCATCATCTACAACTGAAATGAATTTGATCATAAAAATAATATTTTAGATCGTCGAGATAATTAATAATTTTTGATGCTCGATCATCGTTCATTGTAGCATCAATAACGCCGATCTTATCATTGTACATCTTAAATGTTATCCACACGTGAGCTGCTCCTTCATTGCGAAATTCTTTTTTCTCTTCACGAATAAGATTAATAAAATTCTTATCTATCGGTAGTTTACTTAACAATCTTAATGCTGGCGATTTCTTTATTCGATCAAGATCAAATTTATAAATAATATCTTCAGGCCCAGATAAGAGTGATTCATCCATATAATACTTAAGCAAGTATATATCTAATTAATATTTGGTATTATTGTAATGACCAAGCAAAAGAGTAAATGTAAGTGGTTATTAATTGGCTCAACGGATTTTTGTGGAAGTAAAGGACCAATTCCATGTGTAAATTGTAAATGTGGGGTTAAACGAAAAACACAATTATGTGTAAAATGCGGAGGTAAAAAATGTAAAGAACTGGCGCGATATTATATAAAGGAATATAATACTGATGTTATTAAAAACTTCAAGGATTACATGGGCAAATTTCCATGTGTATATTTTGAATAATCCATTACAATAACGATGGAAGAAAATGAATTTGTAAATCACCCCACAATCAAAGAATACGAAGCATAATTAGTTAATATTAAATTCAGGATTGGTTCAGTTTGCTGATATCATTGTGGTCTTTAACGGTGTTGTATTATTAACAATCTGTTGTAATAGTCGTTCTGCCATTATATATTGCGCAGTGATTTAATTCATTGTAAACTATCTAATTCGAACAGTATACCCGTCAATTTGCTGAAATTATTTGATAATCTGATTTCAGATGGGTAATATACCCGTCAATTTAATGAAATTGTTCAATAATCTGAAATAATACAGGTAATATACCCGTCAATTTGATGAAATTTAACAACAATCTAAAATAACGTTAATAAATATAAATCTGATTTCAGATGAATAATAATCTGATTCAGCAAGAAATCTGATTCTGAATAAATTAATAAGGTTTTCTCAATTTATCAAATAAATACCCATTAAAATTATTATATTTGTCAGATTTTATTTATTTATCAGGTTTACACAATCAAAATAATGAAATCGATCATATTTCAAAATAAACATTATTAATAACTTATTTTTGTTGATTGTTGGATAACATTTTCAATTTTTGGTTGATTTTTGGTCCTTTTTTACTGATTTTTAAGGTGATTTGGTTGATTTTTTGTAATTTTTCAGTCGAACTCTTAAAAATTTAGGGCAAATACTCAAAGGGGGCATCTAATTGATCTATTAGAGAAATTAAAAAATATTATTTCTTTATGTGATTTTTTGAAGATTTTTTGTGATTTTTATTGATTTTTGTTGATTTTCTTCATCTAAAAATGATGTCTTGATAAAGATTCTTAAATTTCTCTAATAGATCAATTAGAAGGCGAGCCTTAAATTTTTTCAAAATTGGACTAAAACCAAAAATCAATGGGGGAGTTACCAGAATAAAATATCGTAAATCGGTATTATTTTTGTAAAATCGATGCGGTATTTACCCGTTGATTTCAAAGTTTGGTCTCATTTCAGTAAAACATAAAATTTAATATAATATTTATTTTGTTTGTTTATTTGTCAGAAATAATATTTGCTCTGTGAAATTGTTTGATAATCTAAAATAATATTAATAACAATAAAATTATTCTGAAGAATTTGATAATCTGAAATAGCATTAAAATTATTAAATATAAAATCTGATCTCAGATGACTAATAATCTGTGAAATTATGGGTAATATACCCGTTAATTTGATGAAATTGTTCGATAATCTGATTTTAGATAGGTAATATACCCATCAATTTAACGAAATTGACCATTAATCTGATTTAATTCGGGTAATATACCCGTAAAATCAGTATCTCATCAATCTGAAATAATTATATTATTTAATGAATGATTATTAATCTGATTTAGTTATTGGTTCTGATGACGAATCTATTGTTTCACGGTATTTTAATCACTTCTGTGAACTCCTGATCTGATATTATTCCATCACTGAGGCCAGATGATATCAACGAAGAAAATTTGGAGTATGCTAACGTCACCGAATGCAACTTCATTGTATACTCGTGTAATTTATCAACCGAACACGTGGATATTTTCTTTACAATTATATTAAGAATGCCAGCAACACCGGTTATAACAGCAACACCAGTTCCTATTACTGCTGCTATTATATATGACGCTGACAATGCGCCGATGACTGTTAGTGTTCCAGCGATAATATCAGGTGCAGAGTATACAATTATGTCAGTAACAACTACACATCTGTGATATTTTTTTGTTTTACTGTATACTCGTCGATGATATTTTTCAGTTGTTTATACCACGAACACACTTGCTCGTATCTGAAACGTTGAACGTTGATTGGGGTTCGATTCATTATATTTTAAGTAGGTGGTAGTTTAGCGACTAATTCAAGACACCAATAGTACAACACGGGATGCTTTGTTCTTCAGGTTCCACCACAAATATTGCCTCTTTGTTTTGATCTAAAACTACTACAACATTTCCGGAAGATCCAGCTAGTGGATAACTCCTTGAAATTATGATAGATATCGTAAATATTGTAACACCGATTATTGAAAACCTGTATATACCGGTAACCTCAGCGCGATGTTTAATGGATTTATTGAGTGGTGTCCATAATGCCAATCCAGGCGCTGCTGTATATACTACACTCTCGGTAATCTTTTTTATGTCAACGAGTTTAATCATTAATGGTTCTATTTATGTTTCCACGAAAATTTAAAAACTTTTGTACGTGACTATTATATTCAGATCTAAATGTGGTCATTCCATCATTGATTGTTATTAACGATGTCGATATTGGGGGGTTGTTATCATCGACATATTTCTTTGTTACAGCGTCATTATTTGATTATGGTTCTCCAAGATCAGTAATTTTATTATTAGCCATATTGAGAGCTCCAGTCATTGTATCACCGGTGGGTAACAAACGATCAAAAAATATCAGAGCTGATAATATCTACGTATCTCTTTGTTGCAACATCATCATTTGATTTTGGTTCTCTCACATTAATAATTGTATTTTTACTCATATTGAGGTCTCCATTCATAAGATCTCCAATTTTGTTGACACGTCCAGCAATTTCTCTAATAAGCGTTAATATTGATTTATTTAAATTTTTAATCTTACCGTGCTCAGCAAACACAACTAAGTTATCTTCTGTCGCGTCTTAAATCCGCAGAATAATATCTGCCAACGAAATATTACTCGTCCTTGTTGATCCTAAACAACAACTTCATTTTGATCCACATTTGCGAGACTCAAAAGATCAGCGAGTTCATTTTTGACCTGGCCAAGAGTTGCATATTTAGATAAGTCACCTTGCTGAGTTGTACTGTGAGAAGATCTTCCGTAAATATCTTCCATTATATTTACTACTGCCTGTTTAAAATGTTGGACAACGTGGTATTCTCGTGCACAACTTTATGTGGCGGAGTTGTTAATGATGAAATAGCGTTGAGTACAGCGAGAACTTCACGGCCACATAAAGGCGGATCGGTTATCGTCTGCGTTGGTAATGTTGAATACCAAGTTGTAGGAATTTTGAAGTTTGTCAATATATTTTAAAAATTTTATTGGTCGAGCGAGTCCATACGAATAAAAATAAACAATTCCACGTGGATCAATCGCGTATGCAACCCAATGAGGACCTTTTCCAATATTGGTGGAAGGACCAGAACTTCCATCGAGATTAATTAATTCCAGTTTCAATATTGTTTGGTTGTTTTGGTAATTGATCGGCATAAAAATACCTCTGAATTTTTTTATATTTAATCGCGCGGCAGCATCAAGTAAATCGAAATTAGACATAGGAAGAATCAACGAACTGTTCCAGGGATTTTTAATCCTTTCCCGTACCACAAATGATAAGTTCCCGGCAATCTTAGTCCCCACCCTTTTTTGGAGGTTTTTATTCCTTGTCCTGTTGCTTTCTTTAATGCATTTCCAGCCGCAGTTCCAACAGCGCTAAGTGCAGTTGCTTTTGCAACAGCTGGGGCTGCAGTGGCTATTAATGCTGGAATAGCTGCTAAAGTGGAAATATACCGCCCGTTTTAGTGATGTCGCTAACGGCCGTCGCAGAACGATTACGTCGTATGCCGGGTTTTGATCGTTTAACTTCATTAAACTGTCTAAATTGACGTTCTGACAATGATAGTTTGTTTGGGCCATCTTCAATTTATTCTTTCTTTAGTGATATTTTTACTCCACATTTCTTTTTTGATACTGATTGTAACTTTCTAATCTGACCAGGAGTCAGAGTAACACTAACATGATGATATGACATTACAATTATCATGAGCGATTTAATTACATGTTTTGAAAACATTTACATGATTTCTACTGGGGCATCAATGACTCTCATTCGTCCGCCAACACCTTCAAGCAACATTGTTTTGTCGCTAAGTATAACAGCAATTGCTCTGTAATTGCCACACGAGCTCGAAAGTGTGTATCAAAGACTGATTGCCTAAATAAATCCAAGTGTTCCAGGAAATGTAATAGATCAGATACAGAGTTGTAAAATCTAGCTGCGATATTTATAATCCAGAATCAATAATTTGATCACGTCCCAAGAATGTCATCAAAAGATGATATGCACGTGCTACATGATTATTTTCAAAATTCAATAATATATCCTCAGATGGTTCTTGATGTCCATTTATTCTCAATGAAACTTCAGTAACACTAAGTTTATCAAATATCATTATACTATGTGTTTGTGAATTTACTCGTGCAGCATTTTGGAAAGCAATAAATATATGTCGCGGTGCAAAGACACCCTGCTGTGATGCTATCTGCCATGTGAATAAACTATTAATTGTAACGATGACCACAGATAGTGTTCAAACTATTAATTGTACTTTGAACACTATCTGTGGTCATCGTTAACCATGATAACATCGATTTACCACCTTGACTCATAAAAGAGAGTAGACGTTCTTCTTCAGGTATTGTTGGAGTCATTACTGGCATCCACAACGAAAGTTTTGTTAGTATTACTTTACCAGCATCAGCAACAGCAAGTGGTCGCCATGTTGCATCATCGTCTGTAGCCTTTCGTACGAGTACAACTGTATGTTTAGCTCCAAAAATAACTTTTCTGACATTTCTGCAAAATCCAAAGATATGTGACAGTGGAAATGCACATGAAAATCTTCTACTTCCATCTTTCAGCATTGATCGACGTGCTGCGAATCCAAGTTGAATTCTGGATTAGCACCATGAACCACCGGCCACACATCAGCGTCATTGTTGTCGGCGAAATTTCTTGGTCGTCTTATATTATACTGTCTGCTGTCAGGATGGTTAGAAGTATCCTTCACAAACATTACTGACGGACCAGCTGATCTTGAATAATCGTCGCCGTATCTTGCTAGACCCAATATCGTTGTGGCAACGTCGACGTCTTTCTGAATTGATTCAATGGGTTTTCCGTCGATGACATATATAGCACTGTCGAACAACGCCATGATGCCATTATTAACAAAACCAACCATAACATCAGCGCCATATTCAGTATTATAAGTTTTTAAAATTTCACTTCTACTTCAATAAATGCTTCAGCAGGTAAGAAATATCTGCTTGTATCCTGAACTTGCAGCTCAATTCGCCCACGCTGATTTGGTTGTCGTGCGTCATACGAATAATACTGATAATCACTTATCGATTCATCTTGTAGAACTAGCGCATCCATGTCAAATGCGGGATCAGATACACGTTTAAACATTATTTATATCTGTTTCGTCTAACATGAAGACCACTTACTGCTATCAAACTAGCCGTTATATTTTTTTCTTTTTCTGACATAGGTACACCAGCTAACTCGGCGATATCAAGTAATTGATCTCTGTCCTTAACAGCGGCAATACCTTCCGGCGTAAATTTTTCTGTTCTCTTAGTTCTGTCTCTTGGCAGAGGTTGTGGTTGAATTTCAGGTTGTGGTTATGAGGTTGCACTGGTGGTGGTTGAGCCGCCTGAATACGATCAGCAATATCGCCAGGTAATGTTTCAAGAGTTTTTTGCGTTGACTCAATTGCTGTACTGACGAGATTGTAGCTGTTGTTTAACAGAATCACGAAGCGGAAGATATCTTTTGATTGCTTCTAGTCGCTCTCGAGCTAATCTAGATGTGTGAGATTCCATTATTGATATAATGATGATTTAATTCACAGCAGCAGAGTAGTTCTTATGATGAACTCGAGGATATCGAGCAAAATACTTGGCTTTAAAACCGAGATAACACAAATAGCTAACCCATTTAGAGGAATCTTGGTCAGGTAGAAGCGTTAGTTTATTAATTCTCAGCCTCTTTTTCTCTTTTTTTCGTAAGAAGGTTTATTTACGCTTTTTGAGTCCTCGCCGAGAAAGGTCTGTAGAACTACTTTGCTGCTACAGACCAACGACATCCTCAGACACAGAGCCCCTATACAATTTCCTACCAAGG
Organism: Megalonaias nervosa; assembly: GCA_016617855.1. NCBI lineage: Eukaryota > Metazoa > Mollusca > Bivalvia > Unionida > Unionidae > Megalonaias > Megalonaias nervosa. The sequence goes on from JAECUM010040808.1 coordinate 17,597, forward strand.
TCACCAATATCCTCTTCCACCACGGACAGTCAAACACAGAGCCTCTTTATCATTTCCTACCAAGGACATCTTCAGACTCAGTTCCTCTATGTACTCTCCCACCAAGGACATTTTCATACCCAGATCCCCTATGTACACTCCCACCAAGGACATCTTCAGACCCAGAGCCCCTATATCTTTCCCACCAAGGACATCTTCAGAAAAAGACCCACTATATCATCTACCCAATAATGACATCTTCAGACACAGAACCCCTATATCCTCTCCCATCAAGGACATTTTCAGACACAGAGCCCCAATATCTCTCCCACCAAGGACATCCTCAGACAATGAGCCTCTATATCATTTCCCACCAATGACATGTACTTTATATATGCAGTTTTATTATATATTGTATAACCATCATTTTATGTTTTCTACCGCTTGTATAACATTAGATTTTCTACTGCTTGTACGATACGTTTCTTCATTTTATCTGTGATTTTCATTAATTAATTGATACGGTGTTATTTCACATCAGCTATCTTCCATCTTACTCGATGAAAACATTTTCAGCGAAGCAATAAGTTCAACTGCCGTAGATTCGTTTTATTGCTTTATGTTGTCATATGCCGCAATTTATTCCACATCTGACTTTTGCTATTTTTGTTCTACTGTTTATATTAAGACATTAACTCACTAAAAATACTTGTTTACTGAAACAAAATCGTCCTATGAGCAAATATCGGCATTATGTTTTTCCATCGAAAGCAAATTAGCTTTAGACATACATAGACTGCGACAATAAATATTAAACGAACTCGCCACTAAACGTGACTCTTTCGTCCAGTAATCTTTCTTAAAACAACCGTTTGTGCTTTGTTGGGTTTAACACCATTTTTCAGTACAAGAAAAACTGTACATGTCAGCCATTATATTTGGTAGCTGAAAACTAAGGAAAGGGCCGCAGACCCACTGGAAGCACTCCTATTTCACAAATTCCTCTCGACTAACATAGTTATGACTTCTTTTGTGTGCCGAACTAACGATAGAGATGAAAACTGAATGATGGACCCATATCAAATTCCTTTAAGGTGGGGTTGTTTTCCACGTGTGAACTTAAGAGGTCGTCATCTTCTAAGTTTTCTTATAGCTCTTTTATATTTATCTTGCTAGTTTTCAGAATCTGGTCGACGAATTCTCTGTAAAGGTTTCGAACTGTTCGACGAGATCCGTAAGTAGAAACTGTCAAAGAGGGGCTCAGGAGAAAACAGTTTAAGGAAGGGCTCATGTCGTTGAAACTTTTCTTCTAATAGGTGATATCTCTGTATTCAGCTTTATATAGCCGGTGCCAAAAAGAACATTCATATTTCTCCTATTGGGTTAGAATAGTAGCTATGAATTTTCCGAAGAATGTTCAGATTTGAAGAAGGATTTGTTAAAATCAGTATTTAGTAAGTGGTAACCGATTATTTATTGAATCGGGAAAAAGGAATAAGTACCCAGATTGATGTGAAAAAGAAATAAATCCAACTGGAAGTGTAAACATTTGAACCGGGAATAAGTAACTAGTTATTTATTTCTCACTAAATCGGAAACTGTTTACGTAATCTTTATTCAATTGGGAATAAAGAATAATGAATAACTAACCGCCTTCATTTTGACAAGCGTTCTCACATACCTATGTTGATCAAGCCCAAACTCAAGTTCGCGCAGACAGAGGTGTGAGTGATCTGTAAAGGTTAGCCCCTTAAACCATTCGGTCACCCTTGGCTCCCTTCCCGAAGTAAACAAAATGTAGAAACTGTGAAGCACATGAAATATTGTTAGTCTTACCTGACCTTGAAAGTTTGTAATTATAAAATACAGGTACTAATTAGTAATGTCGACAAAACAAAATTGCAAATTAATTAGCATGAAATCCACTTGATAGGTAATAATAAATGCCGCGATTATTTCCAAATGATTGAGTAATTACACGATCTTGAAGTTAAAACAGTTTTGGCGCAATGTTTGATCAATGTCCCATTTTACATCATTAGCGCTTCAATAGATCTGAATTTTATTATCATGGTAAAGAAAACGTTTATATTATTATCTTACGTAATATTTTTGTAATATAAGAAACAAAATTAGAAAGCATTTATTATTTCAAACTAGCGATTGTAGTTTATTTTGCTGATGTTAAGCGTAGTCTTAGTCATTCTTTTGGACAAGGAGTAAATATTTTTATAATAACTAGTTTCATTATACCGGTCATAATAAACATAGCCGCTTTTCATATTTTTTTTTTCCTTGATGTTTGAAGCCCACAACTAATTATATCTGTCATATAATTTATCACTATTAGATCATGACACATCTTAGGTAGGGAAACGGGTATACAAGGACACACATGCGCAGACACGTGCGCGTCCTGTCGGCGATCCAATTTGCATGTTACTGGCAGTTAAATAAATTTTCCATAATAATGTCAGTAAATTTATAACGACTTGTTAATATTGAACAATTTCTGGAGGAAAAGAGTATACCAAGCTTAATTACATTAGAATTAGTACAGTAATAAGATGGTAGGAATTTACATGTTTCTCTTGAGAAAAAAGAACAGACAAACAAATAGTGAAATTCATCACCTATGTCATCCCCATCATACCCGGAGCATTTTCTGTCATGTCTTGGTATGCTTTCCCGATGCCCTGACTAATATTAGATTGTGGTTACTAATTCTAAGGTTTAGGAAAGGCAATTAAACATTTCTTTGCAATGACATCAAATACTTCTTCAAGTTCTGTAATGAAACGGATAGTGAACAATTCATGCTGTCAAATGGATTATTGAGACAGGTGTCTTTCTGTCAGAGTCCGTCGATTGTAATATAGCTTCTCATTAATCAGCAGCCAATCTTTCTAACAGTTCTGACAGGAAAGTTGTTGAGCTGCTAGGTAGTAAGATGTAAAATGACCAAAATATACCAGAATTATATTTCTTTACAGCTCTTCAATACGCATGGTTGATGGTGGACCAATTGTAAATCTCAATAGCTTTTCAAAAGCATACAGTAACAATAAGATCATTGCTTTGTTTTCCACCGTGAACTGTTTTGAATATGTGTTTGAAATATTTTACCAATCTGGCTGCAAATGTATCTCTAGCAACGGACTTTTATGTAGACAGAATTTTGTCATTTTGTTATTTAGTTAAATGCATCTCTGTTAATAGATTATATGTAGACAAAATCTTATTAGTTCGAGAGTTGGTATTCCTGAAGAGATACTAACAAACCAAGGGACGCAGTTCATGAGCCAGATGATGGATAGGGTTAACTGGTTTCTGTCCATTAGACCCCTGACCAACACCCCGTATCGCCACAGTGCAATGGTCTGGAAGAGCGTTATATTGCGACCCTGAAGCAAGCTCTGGGAATGCTTTTTCAAGGTCGACCCAGGGATTTGCATCGATACCTCCCCGCGATACTTTTAGCGTATAGCGAAGTACCACAGGCTAATTTAGGATTTTCACCTTTTGAATTAGTTTATTGGAGGACGGAAAAGGGACCCATGGGTGTACCGAAACAGTTATGGACGGATGAAGATGCATCAGCGAAGTACGTGTAACATATCACTATGATGGAGATCTCCGAAACAGGCTGGAGGAAGTTTGTAACTTCGCTAAGAAGACTCTATAAGACAAAGGGGGACATCAAACCAAGTGTTACAATAGAAAGACGAAGGAACGAGAGTTCGAGATGGGTGACAAATTATTGCTGTTGTTCCATTAGAGCAGAACTAACTTCAAGTTTCTTGTTATGTATATTTAATTTAATTGTTTCTTTGTTAGTTTTAACTTTTTTAAATTCCATTACATGCTATTGTAATGTAACATTATTTACTGGATTTGACATTGTCCAGAACTTTTTTTTTATTTTTGTAAACAACTAATAATAGAAACATTGTATCTAGTTCTTGACCTTGTTCCAAAATCAGTGACAGTTTTGGTAAACAATTTTTTAATTTATTTTTTTAATCTTTCTCAGAGTAAGAATCGTTGAGTCATGGTCATGCCTTGATTACGTGACAAGTAGCATATGTCAACTGGTACTAACTTCTATTTTTTCCAGAATAATGAACTTTTGACCCTCATCCGGGAATCTGTTTTGCGTCTTAATTAGTATTTAACTGTTGTTTTGATAAAGGTTTATTCAGTTGGGCTTAACATATTTGACACGTTAAGTTGTATCATGTTGTGAATAGTTTGGGTTGAAATTTTATTTTCTTTAAATTGTTCAATTCAAGTGATTCTTTTCCCTGGAAATACAAAAGTGCTCTGAAAAAAAAATTCTTGAATAAAGACATTTATTGGAAGTTAAACTGAATTCAAAACTGGAATAATATTTTCTCTGATTCAACAAGAGACTGTTGACACAGCAGCACTTCGCTGAACACAACAGACGTCATCGCCTTCAATTTCGGATTTCATCGGGATTCGAACTCAGTTTCATTCAGGACCTTTTATTGCTAGGATTTCTATTTTTAATTCTTGGATTATTTTTGGATTTAATTCGTAAAACCGTAAGTTCTTTTTCTCATTTCTCCCTTAGTATTCTAGGGAAATAAATTATTTGTTAAATTTTACAAGGCTTGTGGTCTTCACTCTTTTCTGTTACTTATTTTAAGAGCATAGACTCGTAACACTCTTTACTAGTTGTGATCTGACGAAGGAAGAAATTACGTCGATGTTGTCTTTGACGAGACACTAACGTCAGATCACGTAATTACGTGGAGTCGATATTCCAATATTACTCAAGCATCTTGACAGAAAGACCTGGCATGACGGATTTAGAGGAGTTCAGTTTGAAGTTACTGGACGAAAGATCGACATGGGAGTCAAGCAGCCAACTGAATCAGCGTATAGTTGTCCTGGGGTTTTGGCACAGAAAAGCGATGGCACTCACCGATGTTCTGTCTATTATAAGAAATTAACCAGAATAACAGAATTTTCAGATAGAACTGTTACCGCTTCATGAGTCCATATTTGCCGTAATGACGAAAGAGAAATATTTTTCGAAAATTGATCTGTCAAAGGAGTATTGGCAAATTCCAGTCCGAATCGAAGATTCCAGTTCGAATTGAAGACAGAAAAAGACTTGCCTTTGCAACTCCATTTGGGACGTACCAATGGGTAGTCGTTCCATTCGGTGTCCAGAATGCGTCAAATTTCTTCACTCGTATGATGACAAAATTACTCGAACCGTTAAGGGGGACTGGAGTTTCGAACTTCAGGGACGACTTACTATTAGGAACAGCCACTTCGGATGATCGTATAATTTTGCTGAGAAAAGTTAGCTGGGACTTACCGCATGACCATCTAAGTGTCATGTAGGATTTAGGAAACTGACCTACCTAGGTCACACTCAGCGAAAACGCGTTGACCCCAGATACCTCTAAAGTTGACCAAGTTAGGGACATGGTACGACCGACCACTAAGACAAAAATTCGATCTTTCTTGGGATTAGCAGGGTTTTATCGTAGGTATGTTACTAACCTCGGTACTATTGCTAGCCACTTGACCGATCTGACTAGGAAAAAGGCGCCAAAGAAAGTTATTTTGACCGACTCATATGTACGAGCATTTCAGACGTTAAAAGACAGGCTGACGTCAGACACAGTAGTAAAATTTACCTGACGTGACAAAGGACTTTGTCTTACGTATTGATGCTTTTGACGGAGGTGTAGGCACTGCTATTGCAAAAGTATGATGGAAACCTACTTCCGGTTGCATACGGTAGTAAGAAATTGTCGACTGCAGAACGCAATTGTTAGGTCTGTGAGAAAGAATGCTTGGTAAATATTTTGGAGATATCTAAATTCCAACGTTACCTGTATGGAGGTAATTTTTTGGGGGAAACTAACTACCATCCACTCGCCTACTTAGCTCAAGCTAAGCTGACAAATGGACCGTTAATGAAATGATCATTATTTCTTCAGCAGTGTCAGGTCCAGGTACGGTATATTAATGGTTGCGAGAATGTAGGAGCTAATTGTTTAAGTAGGCTACGGGAGTCTGAGGTGAAGAGTTCACTTGAGGACGTTTAGGTGGTAACTTGGGATACATCTTCAGAGAGAAGAATCCCGGATTTTACTCTCCAAATGGGGCCTATGTAACAGTATGAATTTTATACGATGTTATTGCAACACATAACTGAGTGAATCTTGTCGCTATCAGCCTGACACGTAACAATTAACATTGACGTATGGGCAAGGACCGACAAGCAACCAGGTTATGCATGATTGCTGGGCAACTGAGTTGAATCTTCCACTCGACTTCATGAGGAAAATTTGTCTGATCAAATTAAACAGAACGGCTAATTGCTTTTTTTAAATATAAATTTGGTAATTTTATTTCTAAAAGAAAGTAAATCATTCAAATTTCATGCTGAATTTCATTTTGCTTATATAGTTAATTAAATTATATTTACATACAGGGGCTCGCGTTGTTCTATTCTATATTTCTGCTCAGATTTCTGTTATTCCATCCATTAATTTCATATTTTATTGTATTATTTACTCAATCCAGGCAATAACACTATGGTCGATTCTCCTCTAAATACCGATAACCAAACAAAGAACCGCCGTATCACTGCATGACAGAAGGGTCTGTATATTTGAAAATGTTGAAATTTAGTTTAAAATAACGGTAAAACGCAATGGACAAAACCTTTTTTTTAAAAAAAAAATAAAGCATATCTGACACAATTAAAGCACAACCATACAATTGTGCAATCTCTCATTGTACATCCCCTCTCATATGTAATGGCAGAAAATGACAATACTGCATATTGATACTTTGAACAAACAATCAGTACTTCTTTGATCGACATAGTTTTAATAACTGATTTCATGATGTTTATTGTCAACGCATTTTTGTATTATCCCGCCATCTTGAGTTTCTCTTCTGTTATTGGTCATGTAAGGGTACGTTCTTGGACTCGCGTTACAGTCATGCTTCCTATATACCGTACTCTCTACATTTGTTTCTCAGTACTGAACTTTCCACTATCCAACTCATAAGAAATCATATGTTAATCTAAAATATCTTCAAAGATGAATAGTCATTCATTTGGCATTTCTTTGCCAGGTTGTAAACAAAGTAACGTGCAATCGATCACATATTTTGCTTTCGGATTTTCATCAATGCCTCATTTGTCACAGTGCACTGTCGCCGTAATACACAAAGACAACCACCACATAATGGTCAAATTCTAAAGGATAAAGAATTACCTTTACATTAATACCAATAATGCTTTTATCTCACTCTTGTATCACCTATAAATTGAGAGGAAAATGCTCTAAAAATAGACTGTGACCCACTCTGCCTCGCCTCCAGTGCGGAAAAACATGAGGCTAGGTACCAGGCTATGTTAAGACTAGATTGTTTAGGTATAAACTGAATTGTGATCATCAAAAGACAAAACAAAACACAAAACCAGTCTAAGTACTGGTTCAAAACAGCTTTACATATATGCGTATACAGGTAGCTTAGTAAGAATGTTGGCAAACTGTCTAATGTTTCTACTTTTCCTTAGAGGGGGACTTTTTCAGATCCACGAAAACATAAACCAGATTTTGAGGTCGACTCCCGAACTAAGTCGGGTGAACATTATTCATCAGGTATACATCTTGGTTAAGAAAAATGGTATCCCTGTTTGGCAGGAGATAGCTTGTGTTTACAGATTCGGGTAACGCAAAGCTGAGGTCATCAACTATGAATGTAGGCTAGTGAGTTATAATGTAGAATGCTGACAGGAATGTGTATCCTAAATTTGTAATACCTGTTCTGTTGCCGCAATTTTATACTTTTACCAATAACACGAAGTTTAAAGTTAAATAGCGTTATTAAATGTTAGTCCTATAATTGGATGCTACACAGCTATATCAAAATAAACCAGTCCAATATTTTCTTTTTCTATTCATGGAATGTGGTTCACATTCTCCTAGAGGTCTAAAAATTAAAAATGAAACTAGCAGCATAAAAACATAAAT
>JAECUM010040809.1:0-19872 GCA_016617855.1 Megalonaias nervosa
AAAAAAAAATATCACGAATATATGAAAGCCAGAATGGCGCTGTGGTTCACTGAGCCACATGGTGACATAGGTTTTATTTGAACCAGATGCCATTATGCTGTCGTTTAGGATACATGGTCTCATGATTCTTTACCTTATTTAGATATGTTCTAGTTTATTGCTTTCATTTACGATTTCCATGTTTGTTATTGATTAATAAAATTCATTTAATGCATACGTCTATAAATAGTCTCATTCGCAGACGACAAATGGGAACGTGACTACGTATGGGCAGTGCTCTTTCACTTCAACAAATAGATCTCGGCATAAAAATAACTAAAAGAATGAAATGTTTCAGAAATCATATTAGTCATGTTTTCTGCTCTAAACTGGTAAGGGCCTGGTTTTATACTTATAAGACAGTCAAGCTGATGTGCTTCATCTGACGTGTGTCTGGAAAATTGGATTTAAAAAATCAAAATCAATAAATCATAAGTTAATATCGAACACGAAAATGAATGAACCGTTCATTTCAAATTTATGAGCTATTTCCAAAAATTATTTTAGTCATATTTCATTAAGATTGCCATGATTTAAACGAGTTAAATATTACAAAATTTTATGTACAAGTCAATGCTTCATTCATATTTCGAGCCGAAATTTTTCCATAGTTACAATCTTAAAATTCAAGTGATGATACAGGCAATGGAATATCAGAATACGCAAAAGCATGAATTGTTTTATGTATTCAACTTGACATCTTGTGTTCTAACATACACGCGAATCTTATTGCTGTTTATCGCATCAAAATTTCTGGTAATAAAATCCACACAAAAGGTAATAAACGTGACGCCATTGTAACGTCATTATTCTGTTCTGACGTGACGTCAGTACTCATTCCATGATAAGATGTCACGAACAATGACATTTTTGTTTTTTTTAGACAAAATTTACCAAAGTATGTTCAGATAGATAGATAGATAGATAGATAGATAGATAGATAGATAGATAGATAGATAGATAGATACTTACTTTTCGAATGCTACATAATTACACTGTTACCTATTTTACATTTTATCCTCTCTGCCCAAAGGTAGCCCATAAAATAAAATTTATTCAACAGTATAACCACTTCGATTCATTAGCAAATCTAAAAACATAGTATTTTTCCTCTAAATGTTAATATTCTTTTAATTTTTGAACAGTTTAAAAGGTCGCTAATGTGAAAATATAGCATTTAGATCATTCCAGGTATCAAAAATTTTTATTTGCAAAATAATTATCAGGTTATATGATAGAAAGATTTAAACAGATAGCTTTTTAATACAAATTCCAGGTTAACATAAAATAATTGCAGCAAAGTAAGAGATGTGTTTGTTCTAAACATTTCAGGTTTCAACATGGATGTGGTCTAGCGGTGATAATTTCATCGGACTATCGAAGTTCAAGGACCAAAATTCAGGTACATAGTCAAATGTATCAATTTCCATCCGAGAAAATATAATGGTCGGCAGTAGTACACAAGGTGAAAGTTCTGGAACATCTGGATAATTTTAAAATTTCAAAAAGTTACATGAGTGTGTGTGAGTGTGTGTGTGTGTGTGTGTGTGTGAGAGAGAGAGAGAGAGAGAGAGAGAGAGAGAGAGAGAGAGAGAGAGAGAGAGAGAGAGAGAGAGAGAGAGTGATTTGGATTGGTAACGTAGCTTTAAAAAAATTTAATTACCAAAGTCATACAATGAAACTATAAGAGGAACTTACAGGATTATAAATTGAATCGAAGGTAATACTAAAAAAAGTTATTTTGAAGTCCAAAAGAATTGAATGTTCCGAATGAGTTTCAAATACTCGAATTACTGGTCTGCTAATAGCCCTGATCTATCGAAATTGCGTTGTCCAGAATTCCTTTGGAAAATTCACAAAAGTCCCAGAATAATATTTTAGTCCAAGAGTACTTTGTAGTTCCAATGAATAATCTGAACATATGTTTCCTCTTAAAATATATCGAAAAGTAACATTAAATACGTCTGAAGACTGATGTTGTAACAAGAACATAAGAAATAAGACTGACCAAAATTGTGCATCTCCACGTATGTACAAACATAAAAGGTGGAATCGTAATTTTCCACTACTCCTGCGTGACAATACACAAATATCCCACACCGTAAAAAAAGTCCACTTGACCTTACTCATTCAGTGGGATAACACTTAATTATTTCTAAGACCCCACTGACCGACAACATGTTTACTATTAATATTATCAATAGTAGTAATTTTATCATGGCTATATATAGATCCTATGTAATCTTGTCACTCTCAATATCTTACACTACAGCCTGTACTCGTACACAAACTTTTGATAATCGCTACAACTTACAGTCATGCATAAAATTTACAAAATTATAGACGCAGTCATGTACTAGGAGTTGCAACAAATATAGATATAGGAATAGAATATAGAGTTGCTTTGTAGTTTCTAACTTTTTCTATTGTGACCGCTCCGGTGGCTTAGTGGTTAGAACGTCCTCCTCTGGTGCGGGATGTCGTGGGTTCGAACCCCGGCCGAGTAATACCAAAGACTTATAAAAATGGTACTAACAGCTGCCTAGCTAGGCGCACCGCATTAAGAAGTTAGTGTCAGGACTGGTCGGCCTGGTGTCAGGATAATGTGACTGGGTGGGACATCATGCTGCATGTCTGTTGTATGATGCCCCAGTGCTAGACATCACTATAAACTGCCACACTGCAGACATCGTAGCCATATGACTGAAAAATTATTAAAGCTACGTTAAAAATCCAAATCACACACACACACACACACACACACACACACACACACACTTCTCTACTGATTTTTCACAAATATTTCCACCCCATTGAGTCAGTAACTTTGACTTTCGATACTATTAACAAACTCTAATTTTCTAAGTTCCTTAATAACTGATCATAAACTATTAATTAATTTACTTAAAATCTATCATTAAAAGGACAGAATGTGAAAAAGATACAAATCTGCCATCTTCCTAGTAGTACTTTTCATTTCCTCTGTATTGCGGCAAGAAGTGTATTTGTTTGTTAGTTGGCCCGTTTGGCTTTGTTCTTCTTTTAAATGACTTCATTGGCCTTTTCAACAATGTTGTTGTCGAACGAGTTGATGATTCCTATATGTTGTAACTCTAATCTATTTTCGAGATTGTCTACTTCATTGATTAAATTTATAAATACTCCTCCTAAAACATTACATACATGCTTATAAAATGAAGCATGGTAAGCCATCAATGAATGTTTTAAGTAGTGTACGAGGTGTACTTGGCACACTCTATTCTTAGTCTTCCCATTTCTTTGAAAATATGCAGGAAATCTGTATCAGAGAATTATTTAACAACCTTAATTATTCAGTACACTCCATGTAACTTTATCTGGGGCACCGGGTGACCGAGTGGTCTAAAGCGCTCGCCTTTATCAGTCACAGCCATCTCACATCTGTCCGCGTGGGTTAGAGTCTCGGGCTCGGCCAAAGTGGTTATGTGAGAAAGCTTATATGTAGCTTCCCGCAGGTCGTTGTTTCTTACCGGACTTTCCCAGGTTCTTCCTTCACTAGCAATACTGTCCGCCTTGTATAAATTTGTATATCGTCTGTTGAAATATATCCTTAAACCAACAACGTTAACAACTACAAATCTAACTTTCTGATTAAATATGTTGCTCTAAAGTTAGTTGTACAAAAAAGGCCACCGACAACCCGTTGTCTCTTTTCTTGTTATTGTGATGTCAACTTGCATTTTATTTCTCTTCTTTCTTGTTCATTGTTTTTCATCTTCGTTGACGCGTTGTTCCTCATGAGCAACACTAGAAGTTTTATTTTAACTTTTCTTTGGTATTGAAATGAGTACGGCATGCCAAACTTGCTAATGATTTTGTATTATGTACTCCCTGGAACGCTGACATTTTTACAAAATCTGATAAAACGTTCAGGATTAGCGATAGTTGTATTTTCCATGACATCCTTATTGTTTTTGATTGATGCGACCGCATTCAAACACAAACCGTTGACAACAGAAATTTTTATTTCTTATAATATTTTATATACTGATTTAAATTTAATTGACTATTAAAAGTCTCAGTTCAAATAACCACAATGACCTCATAAAACGCCGTTTTTCTTACTGACGTAGTACATCACAGGTGATGACACATGATGAAATTCAATTCCTCCAAGTTTTCATCGTGGTTAAATAAGCAGTCCTTGTACATAAATAATAAAAGTATTCTATGTGATCGCACATTTTATATTCATTTACAAACTCTTTTCTATTCGCATTTTACCCTAGACAAATAGAGTTTTTACCTTAAACCGCACACAACAAATAGTTTTAAAAACACATTTAATAGGCAAACCGCTTGGATAATCCTTGGAAACACTGGGTATATTTTTCTCTTTTTGTTGCATATTAAACATTGCTTTTCGAATACTCACTAGTGTCGTACAATTTAAAGTCTGTTTTAGGTCATTGTCAGTTTCAGCATTGTGTTACGACTCTATGGTCTTAAACTAAGTAACAGAAAAGAGCGAAATTCGACAAGTTTTGTAAAATTCAACAAGTAATTTGTTTCTCTAGAAGACAAAGCGAAATTTTAAAAGAACTTACAATATTGTGAATAAAATCTCAAATAGTCCTAAATGTTTTATTAGAAGTTCAAATGTATGAAGTTCCAACTGAATTCCAGTGGTGTTCTAAATAAATTCGAATATTGAATGTGTTGATATGCATGTAGTCTCGAATGTGCTAAATGGCCTGGAATGTGGCGATGAGCTAACAATCTTTTGATGCATCACAATAATATAATCCAAAATGTCCTTGACTGAATTCACTATAATTCCAAATGAATGATTTAGTTCAAGAAGTATTAATGTGCATTGTATAATTCCAGTGAATAACTTAAATAATTAAATCCACCCAAATTAAAAACTGAACGCAACAATAAAACTGATTCCACTTAGGATGTTAACGTAAGAATGAGTAATTTTTCCTGTAAACAACATTGAATAAAAAAAAACTAAGACCCAAAAATATAGCCAGGCTGTAGGTCAGTTTCTTTTCTAAAACATTGAGAGCTGTCAGCAAGGTTAAGAATTTCCAAGTGTAAAAATAATGTCATCAACTCAGATTCATATCAACATGTTTACCTCCATTAATAATTATCTGAATATTTAATCTATAATCATAAATAAATATTAGTTTTGTATTATGTTGTTTACAAAATAAATGTCACTAGTCAAGTAGACCATTAACTTGACCTTGGACTAAGTTCAATTACAAATATAGATATACCGACCACATAATCACTGAGAAAAGTCAACAAACAATACAAATTAAATATACATAAGATACACAATAAATCAGTACGAGTCACACAGTTTCAGTCTATCATCATATTTCTATTCAATTTATTGTAGTATAAGTTTGTTGCAGTATATGATCGTCAAACCACCGTAAATTGGTTAGGCCAATTGTTTTCCTTGCTGAATGAAAATCTTCAATAGTGGTTCTTCCCCTCGAAAACAATGGATCTTTCTGCCATTTCGAAATTATTGTCTTCGTTCGGACATATATTAAAACTTGTTCGTTTCCTGAGATTTTCCATCTGTTTACCAAACACACTGTTGTTCATCAATTTCAAAAAGTCATTTTCGATGTTAGTATCTTTGTATATAAGAATTATTTTAGAATCCATGTAGGATTTTAACCGTTTTTGTTGTTCGATAAGAACAACTCTACATATCTTTGTTAGTTTTGGACCCATCTCTATGTAAAACGTTCGACTTCTGTAGTAAATTACATAATTTTCTTTGTTTTCCATGTAAATCTTTGGTACCCTTGATCGTTGGACAGATTCGGTTCAAAGAACTATGTTTGAAGTTTAGTTAAGTCATCCATACTAGATGCAAGTTGTGTTTTTTCTGGTGTGGGAGACTAGACCTTGATGTAATCGTGTAATTTTATTAGTACTTTTAGATCGACTCATTCAAATATAACAATTTCATTGCCTTAATATATTTCTAATATTGTGTCCTAATAATCATACGACAATGGAGGTTGGTAGCATCTAGGCACAGAATTGAATCATATTGGTTCATACTAACAGGATTTTCTTCCATCATCATCGGAAAAGTATTCGTGATTAACTTCGGCGTATCAGTGCGGTACCGTGTTTATTGCTCCTCTTGTTCCACTCTATATCGTACAATCACATTGTAATCGTTTTAAAGCTCAAGTGCCACACTAGTTTAAAAATCGCACCATGATCTAAACTTAGTGTCTGTAGTGCGCAGGATCAAGTTTATAGTTTTTCATACAAACGGTTCTAACTCCTTACACAACTTCAAGGATATTGAACAGCATTAATGTATCCGTCATCACGTATTAATCATGAAAAATGTTTTGTAGTTCAATATATTCCATAACAAACTGAACGTATTTATTTTCGGCTTTTATTATGTTTGAGTTGAATACCGAGAACTAAAACCTGTCTATCTGTGGTATGGATATTTTGTTGAATCTGTCTAATGCGCAGTACATTAGTTTTGCAGTCATACCCAAAGCATTGTAAAATGCTTTAATGCAATCTGTTTCTCTTGGTTAATAATTCGTGTGGATTGATCTGAGATAGAAGTAAAAGCCACATGATATGTATTTCGCTGCTTATCCTGTGTTGTCCTTTAAGTCCACTGTATGCTTAATGAACATATTTTCACAGTCACGGCAATGTGCGTGTAGAACTTCGAAAATATTCTTAAGTTCGAGAATTTTACTACATAATCTTTTTTGGGCGTGGTTTTAATCATGTTACCTACATTATAATATAATCTTTTGTGCTTTGATCATTGTTCTTTTTGGTACATTGAATCAGATACTTCTGCATTTGAACTTTTACCGTAATGTCAAGTTATTTAGCTTGATACCCGTAATGTCAAGTTATTTAGCTTGATACCAAGTCCGAAAAAAAATTATTCCATCGTTTTGGTATTTTCGTTCCTTGTCACTGCGTGGTTCAAAAATGTTTAACATATCAACGTGTCTTTCTCATCTTTTGTTATCCTCGTTTAATGTAATTTCTTCCAATATGTGAAAAGTCTTTAGAATTATGTAGAGGAATACCCATCCGCCCGCATTTATTTACATTCGAAGTCAGCAAACGTTAAACTGTTTCAGCCATATATAATATAACCTTCTGATTTATGTCCTGAAAGTTGTTTCAGTTCAGTTACATTCGAAGCCAAACTTTTCACTCCTTTGAATTTACTCAGGCATTTATTCAAAATGTAGCTTTGATTTAATATGAAACTGCATGGAATTAGATTATAATTTCTTTCAACAGGTCCGTTATGCCAGCCTCTGACCATTTCATGTTCTAACTCTCTTCACCGTTCAACCTTTCATTTATTTTCATATTTCGTACATCTCAGTCATCCGTACTGTCTTTTTCTCAAGTTCGTGTGCAAATGTTTGGACCTGGCACTTTCGATATGCCATTTATGTTAATGCACACAATGTTTGTTTTTTTTTTACGAAAGCTCTGAAAGTGTAGTGGTTTGCTACTACCGTTTATGCTGTGAAAAAGTTCAGTATTTCACAATCTATGAAATAAAATATTATTAAAAGCTACTAAATTATTTAAAGATAATTTAGTGATTCATTTTAGTCAGTACATATGGCTGTTAATATATGCCGAAGTGATTTTCAGTGAGACGTAGCAGGTGACAACGTAAGCAACTAAAGTGACTTACTCTTTATCTACTTAAAATATGTGGTTGCCCAAATTTTACCATTCTAATTCTCATTTATCGATGTATATCTGGAATCTTGTACAGCGTATTTAACATTGTGATAAGATACACGAATTTAACTCGCAAAGCGCAAAGTATGCAGAGGAAAGACAAGACGAAAACAACTCTTGCTGAGAAATGGTTTAGATCACAGTCTAGCTAAAACAAAACTCTTGTTGAGAAATGGTTTAGATCACAGTCTAGCTAAAACTGACAGAAAAATCGCTACAGGATAGCCTTACAATTCACTACCAAAGTAATTAAACATACAAAATTAAAAATAATTAGTTCGTTTCGTAAGCTGACAAAAGATAGAATAAGGTTGAAAAAAAAATTGATTATTTTACATAACGATTGAGGAAGAAGAACTGTAGGAGGTCATGGAACAAATGGGGGAAACAATACATAGATGGATGCTGTAACAGAATTGAAACCGAGTGGGTTTCTTTTCTTGGATTAAATGAAGACAAACACAATGTGATGGATGATGGAAATTTATAAAATGAATTACTAGGAATATATATGTATATAGTACAAATGCACTGAATCTCTCCCACTCCTATCATACGATTGATCCAATCACTCTACACACATTCTCGAAATTTAAACAAAGAAACAAAAAATACAAAAATATGATTCATATACCTCTAGCATGAAAAAGTGAGGTTCAAATAACCTCAAGGACTGCAAAAATGTTTCCACTAATATCAAGCAATGTAAGCGAGATTCACATATCTCACGTATGTAATACATTAAGTTTCAAATAAACAATGAATGCTATGAGAGCGAGATTCACATAATCTCATGTAATGCAATACTGAAAGAGAGATTCACATAATCTCATGTAATGCAAACAATATTGTACTCAATTGAAACCCAATCAACTGAAACAAACATATCATTGTAAAACTTGAACAGTCATACAATTCACAAACTGTTACACCACACAGTTTCACTGGATCCTTGGATTGGCCCACATTTATCGACCGCTCCCACCATTCACGGATCCACCATAAGTACTTATAAGTACAGACGGCACCCAGCACCCTTGTATCGGTTACGTCTATATTCGTGGTTCCACCACAGGTATAATCTTACGTATACATATACGTACGGACAGCACACTGCACCATGGACAGCTACGCTCAACCCTAAACAGGGATACACATACGTACGGACAACACGCCGCTCTATGGACAGCTACGCCCACCCCTAAACAGCTACCGTTAGCCCTAAACAGCTACAATAAAACCAAACTGGTTATAATAATGGGTTCTGAATTAAACTGCTAGATACATACTCATAAATTAAACTGTAATAGCAAAGTTCGCAACGTAAAAGGCTTCATTACCCGATATGGCATACAAACGAGAATAGGTTTCGTAAATCAAATAAAATATAAATTTAACACTTACCCCTATGGCCGGAGAACATAATGGAGAACGTTCACTCCCTGACAAAATCCAAATGACCTGTGCCACAGTTTGAAATGAATCAACCTTAAATCCATAGGGGAGTGAATAATAGTCATGGTCAAATGCTCATGTATACCATGCCTTTCGTGACTCTAGTCGCATGTAGTTTCAGAATCGCTCAACTGGAGAAACAATGATTCACCCCAGGTAACGTTGTACGCCTGCACAACGAATAAAGGTGAAAAATAGATCTAAGGCAAAACCAAGTTATTTCTTGCCTTATTCTGTGACAGATGCGAACATGGAATAATTGAAGCATAATATTAAATAAAAGCAAACAGAATGAAAAAGCTTTGAAAAAATGTCTATATCAAATTTTCCGTTCATTACTGGTATCGTTTATATTATTAACAAACCAGATACATAATCGACGAATGTACAAACCTAAGTAGATATTGCTATTGTAGTACATTATTGTCCAGTTGTATTTGTTTATTGTTATATCAAGTATTCGGCACAAAGGTAAACCCTACAATATACAATCAAACTGCGAGTTATTGCATCAATTATATCATCCCTGAGATGTTTTCCTTTGTACTTAATGGAGTGACGAGGACAAATACATAACACATATCGTTTACCATGCAATGTTAGAAACAGAAATGGTTTCTCGTAATAGGATGTTCCTTGAAAATCTATTTAGTTACTGGATAGGTCCGTCCTGAAGAATGTCTATTAACGAGATTATCAAATTGCTTTTACGAATCATTATGGTCAATCTCAAGACAGACAATTTAATTTAACGCGTTTGATACCTTGCGTAATTCGTGCTGCAATTTACATTTGTATGAATTTAGTTTGCACCGTTTTAATAATGCATGGTGTCACCATTAATGTGCCTTTGGCATGCATGCAAAGCAGGAGGCCGTTGAAACACGTTTAATTTTGTCCAAATTTGTGTTTGATGACATAGACTTGAAGAAACCATCTATTAGTGTAATTGATGATATTTATTTTGACATAGTCATGTATTTAATACTTTTTAATTATTGTAGCGTGTTTCCTTTGTTTTCTTTCTTCTTATTTTTTTTACAATTTCTTATATATAAATCTCAATAGCAAATCCCCAAAAAGCCAGCTAGCAAAAGATGCCACAAAACGGTAGTAAGCTGCATGAAATAATACAAAGAAGAAAACATAGTCCTACTAGGGAGATGAAACATTTGTATCTGAACAGCATTCTGTCTTCTTTTTCTTTTTCAAAACGTTAAGTAAATCAGTAAATCGTTGATTATCAGTTATTTAGATACTGTAGATTGTACGAGTTGCTAATTAATATTTATATGTAGTATAGAAGGTGAGAGTTTATAGCACACTGTACGTATCGTTTGAAACATTTGCGAAAAATCCATTAAAATTGAATTTTGACAACTCTTTTAGTGTGCCGGACATTTGATTTTCTATTCTACTAACGGCAAATTATTAAGAACAGGCAATGCCAGTCACAATATTTGGATAAGACGTCTAGTTGCGTGAACACGGTTTTCGGAACACGAATATTTACCTATAGCAAGAGGAAACATTATCTTAAACCCCAGATCATAAAATAAAGTGATTTTTCTTCATTATTATCAGAGGACGCCAAATCGTCAGCTTTACTGGATCAGGCTTTTTACACATGGGTATTTTGCGGCAATCTATATTTCTTGAAGTAAAATAGTATTTCCTTATTGAACTGTCCTTCTCAGCTTGATGCAAGAACGATTGACAATAGCACGAAAACGGTGTACCTGGAGTAGATTACGACAGTTTCTACAATATGATGCTGCATAAAGTTTAGTAGACATTTTTAAAAGATAATTTGCCAAACCAATTTTCATCTTTCTTGTAACTTGAAACAGACAAAATAGTGGATACTTCATCCAACTAGTGATCCTGGACTACCCATTTAGAAAACGGGAAATGGCGGAACTGGATTGGTAGGAGTATATATTGTTTGTCTATCAGGTGTCGCCTGATCACATAGTACTATAAACAGTCCCGAGAAACTATGACAACGTTTTTTTAAATGTTGATTGCCTTCTGAAAAGGATCTTAGGATTTCAATGCCTGCTTTATCATCAAGTTCGTTCTAACTTATCCAAATTTTCCGGTTCCAAAACATGACGTGTATCTCTGCAAAGTGCATCATGGCTAAATCAAAACGCCTGTTCTCAGAATTGACATTGCCTGTGTTTCTCAGAAAGTTCTTTCGGCAATTTGGAAGGTAGCACCCATCTGCTGTCGTAAGAGTAATAACAGTACTACATGAACACTGACACGCTCCACCTACTTAGCTACAACAACCGTACATGCTATCGATTTACAATCGCTGTAACAAACATTAGTGTCGCTTAAAAAGAGTGCAGTTGCTATCGATTTACACCCTAACAACCACCAGTTGTTGTGGATTGACGCCCTAACAACCACCAGTTGATGTCGATTTACACCGTAAAAGCCACAGTTGCTGTCGATTTACGCCTTAACAACCACCAGTTTTTCGATTTACTCCGTAACAACCGCTATTGTTCACCCAGCTATTAGTATTACAACCAGCATAGGTGCTATCGATTTGCAGTCTCTGTAACAACCATCAGTGTTCACCCAACTGTCAGTATTACAACCAGTATGGTTGCTGCCGATTTACAAGTAATGTAACAACCATTTGTGTTAGCTCAACTGTTAGTATTACAATGAACACAGGAGCAAATGATGTGCAAATACAGTGAGAATCATTAGTGTTAAATTAGATGTGAGTATTGCAACGACCACATAGGCTGAAGCAACCATCAGCGTTCACTCAGATGTCAGTATTACAAAGAGTGTAGCTCCATCCATTTAAAAGCGTTGCAACAACTATTAGTCAGTATTACAATAAGCGTAGTTGGTACCGATTTATAAACTCAGTATTACTATATGCATAGTTGCAAATGAAACCGTTAGTGCTAAGTAAAATGATCAGTCTCCAGGTTTTCTAAACATGTGAAATTTTAATTTTTTAATTGAGATTTTGATATATTGTTCTTATTACATGGTTGGGAACAATATTTTTTCATTGAAAATTTAGCAGTAATACAAGATCAAAATATCCTGGATTCTCCAGAAAAGAACCTGTTATATTTCTGCGGACAACATCAGGATTTCTTTCATATTTTTATTCCTCAAACCTTTCAAGAAAAACAAAATACAAGGTGTATAATTATTCAATTTTATGTGTTGTTTTCATGCATTCTTATATTCCCACATTTAATAAAAAGCGCAACATTGTCACAAGTTTTGCAACCATGATTACGCAAAATCTCGTTTTGAGAGAAATATGTTGAGAAAATTAGTGAAACTAGGACCAGAGACGTTGTATAAATCTTGACGCGTGCCGTGAATTGGATTTTTTGTTTTTGTACAGTATTTAAAGAAGAAATAATCCCTTTGTTTTCCGGAGAAGTCGGGAACACCTTACATACACTGATGACTGATTCAAAACAAGTATTGGTTTCGTTTTTTGTCTCAATCACTATAAGGTATTGATTCTGCTTGAGGTAATTAAAACCAAGTATTGGTTTTGTTTGACTGGTTTCGGTCGTGCTCACGGTAAAACAAGATATCGAACAGCATAATCTTGAAGGTAACGTTGCAGGAGCGCTCGCTGGAAAAGGTTTTAGTGAGACGAAGGAGGAGACGACATAATCGCCTACTGGACAGAGTGCAATACAAGGATCTGTATTCGCAACGTTGCTCCACGCGTTTTCAAGGCACTACCGAAGCTTTCTTTGTTGAATCGTTGTTTGTGCCGGCATAAATATTAGTTTATAGAATCTGGTGATGGTGCGACGCACCTCCACCACGTCCTACAGGTTTGAAATTTGACATCCTGCCCCTATTCGCGAACCTCTTTCTTCATGACACAGGAAACGGTTGTGATAGAATTCTACTTCTAGGATGTCCAGAACTGTTGGACGGTTTAACTAGAGCTCAGACTTGGTTGGCTGACAGGACGTTCAAAGTTGTACCTGGCCTCTTCTTCCAACTTTACAGTATTCACTTTCAGTCTGTTACCGATGTCAACCCTGCTGCTGTGTATTGTTTGCTATAGATAAAACTCGCAAAACATAAAACAGTGTACTGGACGAGGTGAAGCGGTCAATTCCAGATGCTTGACCGATTTTGAAATAAGCGCTATGTCTGCGTTCAGCGGTGCATATCCGAGTGCTAAAGTAACAGAATGATACTTCTATATGTCACAAAGTGTTCTCCACACAGTTAACGAAATTGGAATGAACGTCGAGTGTGAAAACAACGATGAACTTCGTGGCTAAGTTAGATGTCTAGCAGCGCTTGCCCATGCTCCAGCTAATGAAGTGGCTGAGACTTTTGACATTCTGGCAGATAACATGCCTGCTGGTGAACACATGCATGAAATATTGAGGTATTTTGAGCACACGGGTCGACGTCAGTGTGGTAGAGATGACCAATACGGTCCTGCGCTGTCTCCAATCAATGTCTGGAATCAAAGAGACTCGGCAGTAGAAGGGTTAGCACGAAGAACGAATTCGGTAGAAGGCTGGCATTATGGTATACAAGCATTGTCTCAGTGTAGTACCCATCCATGAGGAATTTTCTAGATGGAATGAAAAACGATTGCATCAAGCAGAACAACGCTGTCCTGCAAAGATTTGGGGGACTTATCGCTTCCAGAGAGAGAGAGAGAGAGAGAGAGAGAGAGAGAGAGAGAGAGAGAGAGAGAGAGAGAGAGAGAGAGAGAGAGAGAGAGAGAGAGATTCATCAAAGCTGTCGCAACGTACAACGAAACGGATGTCATAGCAGACTTGCGTACAAACGCCTATTTTGTCGCATACTTTGGATTATTAACGTAAGCATAAATTCTCGGTAGAAATTATAATGCGTAAAATTGACTATACTAGTGACAAATATGTCTATTAATTCTTTACTAGTTTAGTTTATAGTTTCAGAATTATTGTGCCTGTTACTGTTTACAGTACATAAAAGTTACTTTTTTCTATTCTGATTGTTAAATGCTTATTTATTATTACATTTGACTGATACTGACAAATGGTCCTTATGACCAAATGTCTTTACGTCCTATGGTCAGTTGACCTGTAACGGTTAATCCGTTAATCCTAGAATCAAAATCCCTGACATTAGTCAACAACATAACAACAGTAGTCGACTTGAAATTTAACTTCAAAAGCAATAAATTAATTCACTATTTTCAAAGATCAGTAAAATCAGGAAACATTCTTCATCATCATTTAAAACAAAAAACTAGACGACATTTTGTTTTCAGACATGAATTTAATCTTTTTTTTAATAAGAAGAGTACCAAATGAGAGTGAATCTTGCTGGAATATATTTTAAGGAATTCGCTATAAATAAAACAATATGGCAAAACAACTGTCATTGTCTCGTTTCGATTGCAACAACGAGATATATTTAGCATACTTAAGTAGTGAGTGGGGGCGATAGGGGACGAATGGGACTTATATGTTAAAAAAGGGTCCTGGCACTATGGGGACAAGATTTATAGGGACAATGAGAATTAGCATTGCAGACAGGGTCCCGGCATTATAGAGACAAAAGGCATTTTAACAGGGATGACGTCATGGTACTGGACACTGGGGAAACAATGGCAACAATGTTGCAAGTGGCTGACCTCAATCGGGCGGAACCGTGTGGAAAGTGGCTGACCTGAATACGCGTTACTCTAGGGACAATAAAGACATAGAGAGACGTGATTAGAGACAGGGTTAGAGACATAAGACAGAGACATAGACATATTA
The DNA here is from genome assembly GCA_016617855.1 of Megalonaias nervosa. Lineage (NCBI taxonomy): Eukaryota > Metazoa > Mollusca > Bivalvia > Unionida > Unionidae > Megalonaias > Megalonaias nervosa. Next base: position 15,054 of record JAECUM010040809.1, read on the forward strand.
CACAAACATAGATTTATGAACATAAATCTATCACACAAAAAAATCTACTAAAATTGTTTTAGGCAAAAGAGAATAGATATCTTTTCGAAACAATGGAGTGGCACTGAAAAGAGCCGTTTAACTTTTTCTAATTTCTCTCCTCCCTTCTTCTTCTCCATAATCTTCTCATCTTATCCATTACATTTGTCTTCTTCTTCTTCTTCTTCTTCTTCTTATTCTCTTTCTCCTCCTCCTTCTTCTCCTCTTGTTTCCTTTTCTCATTCTCTTCTTTTTCAAGCTTAGCATTGTAGGCTCTCATTTGATCCTTTTCCTCTGTGTCCTCCTTCTCCTCCTTTTCCTGTTTTATCATGTCTCTCAATACTTCTTTCCCTTTCTTCAAATTATTAATCTCCATTTTCAATCTGTGTGGGCTATAAGTCCCATATTCTATTCTGATGAGCATTTCTTCCACCATCCCTATGGTATCTACCACCTCTTGCAATTTCATCATCTTGTCCAAGTGGTTTGAAGCCATTTTTTTATTCCATGTTGCATGGCGCGAATGCCCTTTCCTTTCCTTTTGTTGGATTATGGTCGCATTCGCCCAACAGGGCATTCGCGACCGATTAATGTCCCACGGGGGGCTGATTGATTTTTACGTGGAGGATGGGTACTATTTGTAGTACCCATCCCCCAACGTTTTAGTGCACACAAAGTGTGCTGCTTGATTTAGCCGATAGTTCGTGGGACAATAGATCCCATTCGACCTGTATGAAAGGCTATCATGAGTGGGAATGGACCCAGCACTCACTCAGTGTAAATAAATGTCTGTATACTGCAGGATAAGACGTCTCAGTGGATTGGGCACTACTCTTATGACGTCACCCCGGTTCCGTGCTTACACGCTCTTCTGGGCACCTGCTTTATAGGCGAGAGGGAATCAGCCCACACACTCGTCTTTTAATATCCGAGTTGGTAGGGAGGAGAGGGACCCGGAAGGAGAGACCAAACGCCAGTCTGAACGTACCTGAAACGCCATGGCCTACCATATATCAAATTTTTCCCAGTTGTATAATTATTGGGATTCCCTATAACCAGTTCTGTGTTAGCCACAACTGTAATTAGAGCACCGATTATAAGTAATAAATTCTCCTCTCTTAATTTAGAATTTCAAAAGTACATAGTGTATATGTTTATTATTTATATCAAACAAAACATGATAGGTCTAAGAGACCAGTTAACCTTTGTATGATCGAGTTAGGGTAATTGGTTGTTAATTTTGAACGGTGATTAAATGATCGTATTTGTTAAGTGAAGTGATATCGAATCAGGATTTCGAGTCAAAAGGAAATCCCTTGTTAAGAGGCAATGTTTTTGATAGCCCTAAAAAGGACTGAGGTTAATCCTCGTCAGGAAACAGTAATTCCTTCAGGTGTTTGGGCGGCATGAATTTCAATCTGACTTCTGATTCGATTATACATGGGCAGATGATATCTTTGAGGGCCAGATGCTCGTATTCAGGCGGTGATTGGAATTTTGGTATTTCCATGTTGTGTACCTTGTTTGATCACCTCGTTGGATATTAATATCAGTAATGGAATTGGTGTCAGGTGGAATTCATCTTCTAATTTGTTGAGTCTGACCGCCACACGCAGAAATTGGGGCTCACGTGGTAGAGTGAATTTCCCTTGGTATTTTGTCCTTTGCAAAGTATCCATCACCCGTCTTAGATCTTCTATATAATTTAATGCAGCAATTTGGTCAGCCATCATATATCCAATTCCTATTTTCTCAGCTTTGTCAAATATATAGTTGACCACATCTACGCTTTGGTTAGCTGTGAGTCGAGTTTTCCGTTTTTGTTGTTGTCTTGGTTGTACATGTTCTGGAATATCTGGATAAATAGGCAAAACTTTAGGGTTTTTATTTCTTTGTTGCCTTCTCTTAGAATTTTTTGAAGTGGTTCCAGTGGCTGCATTGGCTGCTTTTGTTGTTTCAGGTTTAATTTGTGACGGTGTAATCGCTTTCTTTGGAGCCATGGTTGCGACTGATGTTGTTGTTGTAGTTATTTCAGTTGGCAGTGTTGATGCCACTGAAGTGGTGTTCTGCTTCTCTTGCAAATTTTTCCGTCTCATAGTAATGATTTGGTTTACTTCTATCGATGGTGTCGATGTTGATATTGGAGTAGGTACGGTTTTGTCTAGTGATGGGTCTGCTGGAATTACTAGTGACCTTTTCCTTGTTTCTTCATTATGTTTTTTGAACTTTCTTTATATTCTCCATAATGTTTCCTTGGATCCGAATAACCTCCATTGCCTCTACCCCTTTAGTTCCCTCTATTGTTTTATTATTGACCTCCTTGTCCCTTTGAAGTGCCTCTGCGTGAGTAGTATTCACTGAGGCAGTAGTAGTTGTTGTTGTTGTTGTTGGCAAGTTAAGGTGGGCCTCCATTATTTTCCCATTGGTAGTTGGAATCTCTCTTGATGTTATAGTAGTTCTAGTAGGGATTCTAATGGTATTTGCTTTACTAGTAGGTCGAATATGTGAATCTCTTGCTTGCTCCTTTTTGTGGCGTGTTAATTGGTTGTTTCTGGGGGCCACTTCTCCAGTTATTGCTAAATGAACTTTCTTCCCACATTAGCAAGAGTGTCGTCCGTCTTGCTTGAGCTCGAAGACTTCATCCTGAGGCGATATACAGGCCTAACTCTCGTATCGCGTTCAAGGCTTGTTGAGGAATATGTACTTCCATATCTAACTTCAAGTAATGCTTATTGTACTACTCGCTGCTCTCTTGGTCGATTATATGGCGCGAATGTTACGTTACTTTAGTTGGATTTAGGTCGCATTCGCCCACTATGGCATACGCGACCAGTTAATGCCCCCACAGGGGGCTGATTTACTCTTTCAAGAGGGACGGAATAGTGCCGCGTCCCCCATCGCTTTAATGCACACTTAGTGTGCGAATTGATTTGTCGGTTTCGGGACGTATTGTCCCACGGGACATGTGGTGAGTGGGAATAGGCCACACACACACTCACTCATACGACAAGCACAAAATGTCCGGTAGTGGAAGGGAGGGTCGGTCTTTATAGGAGGAAGGCGCTGTACATCCGGGATCTTTTTGGCTCCATTGTTTTCCGAAAGGTAAAAGATGTCGTCTTGACGTATTTATGATTTTTAGAAATATTATTTGTGCTATTTGTAGAGGAAGTGTTGGTACAGTTGATCAGCCTAAGATATTTTATTGGGGAGTTATTTAAGAAGTTAATATTTGGGGGAGACTATGGCGCAAATGACGAACGCTTCATTTTATATGTCTCAATCACGGACTTGAAGGAAAACATCCTCTCTCATCAACTAACAATATAACATCACAGTGATTTTTTAGTGCTAACCTACAAAACCCACTATACTTTATATCAATACATAGTGGAGAAGAAAATTTTTTATGTACAAAACACACAATTACCTACAATCACAACAGTAAAGGAGTTAGTGTTTATAGTGACACTGTTTCACTTTCACAAATCTTCTTTAGTACAGGGACAATGGTTTTGTTAAGGGAAAGACACATACACACAAACAAACGTACGCGTGCACACATACATACACACACGTACGCACACAAACACATGCAAAAATACGCACATACGTACGAGCACGCACACAAACATAAACAAAATGCATACACGTACGAGCATTCACACAAACACAAACAAAACTACACACACGTACGCGCACGCACACAAACACAAACAAAATACACACACACGAACGCACACGCACACAAACACAAACAAAAATACACACATACGCGCACACACACAAAATTGTATTTTTGGCAACTTGATCAGTTTCTCTTTTCTAGAGATCTGATTAGCCCTGAGAAGGGCTGAGTGTTTTTTCGAATTCCATATACACCTGTTTAATGATGACAACTCCCAGGTCTGGCCCCATACACACATCTCCTACTCCAGTCATTGTTCCAATTGATGTGTGTGGTTGGGAGTGCGGAAGCAGCTTGAGTGGCTTCAGATACCCAATCTTCAGTTTGAGGGATTCTGAAGTCTCTCTCCCTTATGATCCTTCTTCCAGCCTGTGGATGATGCTGTTGCCTTCTTACTTGTGGGGGACGCTGCGGCTCTCATTCTTGCCGCTGTCTTTCCAACTCCTCCTCCCAGTTTTCTGTCAGGGGGACAGCGACTCTCTGTGGTGGTGGCGGTGGTGGTACTGGTAGTGGCTGACGACGTGGTAGTGTTCTCACCACATTTTTGACCTCACAAGTTAGCTTAAGAATGAGGTGAGGTAAGATAGGCCTTTTCGTTTCCTCCTCTTCTTTCTTTTTTCTCTTCTCCTCCTGTTCCTCAATCCTGGCTCTTTCTTCTATGGCCTCCATAGCCAGCTCATTAAGCAGACGCCGGGCATGTTCCAAGTGCATATGGAGTTACAGTAATTTACTGATTCTGCTAATTTTCTTTGATGTCGTCTCGTTGACGATGGGTAGCCAGACTGACGAACGCTCCGCTTTATATCCCTGAAGTGCGGACGTGAAGGAAAACACCCCTTACACAAAAACGAACAATACCCATATCACCATCAAATACATGGAACGCGCGGACTTAAAAGAAACACTCACGTTCACTTTTTTACATTCAAACGCACTTTATTATCACTTAAACATAAAAAACACGTAGACTATCTTACAAGTCATGTAAACGAAGGGTTTATCGGCACACTTCTATTTTGACCTACAAACAAACACACACACCCACACACACACACCCACACACCCACACCCACACACCCACACCCACACACACACACCCACACACACACACAC
>JAECUM010040810.1:0-27533 GCA_016617855.1 Megalonaias nervosa
CAACAGGAAGGGTCAACAGACCACTTTCTAGAAGAGTCCTTTTCTGAAAATGAAGCGTCCTACGAAAATGAAAATACAAGGTCAATAATGCCAAACCGAAGCCTCTACCCGACCGAGACTCTCTAATTGGGTTAGCTCATTTTGTTACTTTATCTTGGACGTTTGTGTTTTAAAATTTTTATGCGTGTTCGTTTACTTTCCCGGACACTCACTCGAGGTCGTTATCCTTCCTGCTGCTTTGTCTCTCAACTAAACATTTTATCGAGACCTATGCGATATCGTGACCTAGGATCATGTAAATTTATAGTGATAAATCCATGAGGAATCGCTTGCGTGCGTGAAAAGACATTTCTGAATTTAATCATATCCATGTCCCCTGAACACCAAGTCCGAGAATGTTTCACAGAGTATGTGTATCGACTCCATTAAACACAACTAAAAGATGGAAGTTATCTCTGATCACTTCAGGTATTTGTGTATATCACTGAGTAACATAAATCACATCCGTGTTTTTGTGCCTGCCTCGGGAAAATATCAGAGCTGGATTTGATTGTTTGTCCAGCATCACATCATCGTATACTACAAAATTATTAATAAATCCATTGAGGTCATCTACAGATAGGGCTTCATCAATATCGGTGATAAAATCAATAATATCGTTACCGTCTTCATCCGACGACTTCGCTTCTTCATTAAAATCTTTAAGCACATCGTAGCATTGCTGATCATCTACAGATGGTGCCACTAACTATAACTTATCTCACTTGAGCCATCTCATTATCAGATTAAGCAGCAATTGCGTCTTACCAGACCCAGATGGACCTATTATAATTGCTCTGATAGAATTTGGAAACGCTGCATGGTGCTTGATTGACTCTTGCTTTCGTGTCGCTGAGAAATCAATGATATTCATGTTGTAGAAATATAATAAATACTATGGATTTATATTGTGTTCGATGCAGAGCACCCACCACTACAAGTGGATTAACAACAATAATAACAAAAAATGAAAAGCGAGCAGTTACAGCCAAGTGTGTAAAATGTGGTACAAGCAAGTACAGATTTATTTCGTCTCGTTCGAAGACAGGTGCAGATATCGCTGCTTCATTAGGAAAATTGCCAGGAAGTCCATGGGCTAAGTATCCTGGCGAAAAACATCTTCCTGGATATAATTATTGTGGTCCTGGAACTCGACTTAATATCCGACCTGACGAACGAAACCAATCAAGACCTGGAGAGTGTCCAATAAATGCGATTGATCAAGCATGCCACGTTCATGATGTTGCGTATAAAAATAAAGATTTACAACAACGACATATTGCGGACGTGAAGTTGATTCACTCGTTAAGTTCCATAAAAAATAAATCTCTCAGAGAAAAACTTGCTAGCTTCCTAGTAAAATCTGCGATGAAAGGTAAACTAGTGCTAGGGGCCGGTAATTATTCAACCGATTATTATTACAATAATGGAATCGATTTATTATAGCCCAAGAGGATATTGGAGGGGTAGAGCAGCGATTAGTAAACTTGCTGATGCAGCAGGTGTTTTCACGTTCTGTTGCTGCGAATTGGTTAGCACGACAGGCAATATGGCAAATTTATCTATCACCACCTAAACAATTCAGTACGTACATTTTGATGTCAGCACTCACAATGAAGTTCATCAAGCGGATATTTTGTTTTCACTACACGATACCATTAAAACTCGTAGACGTCAATCGCGGACATACAAATACGCGTTAACTGTCGTTGACGTTGCAAGTAGGTATAAAGAAGCAGAGCCGATATCAATTAAAACAGCAACTGAAGTTGCATCTTCGTTCGAACGAATTTATCAACGTGGCGGTCTATGATGGCGACAGTTGCTATAGGTTGATCCTGACAAAGAATTTCTTGGTGTAGTATCATCTCTGATGAAACAACATAACGTCAAAATCAGACGAGGACATACAACAATTCATCGCGATCAGGCAATTGTTGAACGATTCAATCGAACACTTGCTGAGCGGTTATTTGGATATCAGTATGCGCAGGAAATATCCGTAAACAAAGTTCAGAAAGACATGAGCTCTCGTGAATGGGTTGCAAGACTACCAAGTGTGATAGCTGCGTTAAATAATGAAATTACTCGTGCAATTTCTATGAAACCCATCAATGCGATCACAAAACATACACCAATATAACGACATGACTCCTTCTCAAAACAACCAGTACTAGGTAATGTGACTGTAAGATATTTATATGAACCTGGTGAACTTGAAGGAGGTAGAAAAAGAGCAACTGATCCTATTTGGAGTGTGACCACACATAAAATTTCCAGCGTGGTAAGATCCACAGATAGACCTGCAATTTACAGACTAGATTCAACTGCTCCTAAACGTGGATTTGTACGCGAATAATTACAAGTTATTCTTGAAAATACACAATTACCACCGCTTTCACTTTTGTGAAAGAAGGACACCAACACCCCTACGTCGATTACATTCAAGACAGGTCAGAATCACATTATCGCGTGTGTGACCAAGATTACTATTAATTCTATCTACGGTAAACTATTTTGGATTATTATTTGAATGCTGCCACAACATTATTGTGTTACAACTCGCACAATGATTATTCTGTCGTTTCAATGTCATGATAAATTCGGCATCGAGATCAAAATCGTGCTTTTTTTTTAGTTTGTGATATTGCTTATAACTAGCTAATTTTGTTCTTGCTACATCATCGCTAACATCTTCGGTGTTGCCGGTAGTTTGACCATTATTTGCTGTGAAGTCTATGATAACCCTCCGCAGCTGATTTATTCTGCTGACTCGAGACATTGCAAGATAAACTAAGTTTGACTATTGGATGCGATCATCAACAATCCAAATATTTGTATCGGAAATAGTTAATCCTTGTGACGAATCAATCGTTAGAGCATATATTAGAGCCCATGGAGTTTTGTCCATCGTTAATGCGCTCTCAACAGCACTCACAGGAACTCAAAGAATATCAATTAGTACAAGATTTTGGGTTTTTTTTCCAGACACCTCCGGTGTCTCGTCCAGGAATTTTAACATCGATATTCTGTAGTCGCGTATCTGCTGGGCGATAATAAAATGGTACAGGTAGATTTCAAAATTTATCTTTATGTAACAGAAATAACTGCTGCTGAAGTGAATCACGACCTGTCTTCCGACTTGCATCTATGAAATCATTTGGTCTCCGTAAGTTCCAAAAATCATTTATGTGTTTCCGGAATTGTCAAACGCATTATTTCACACTGAATCTTGTTTGGTTGTAGTCTGATTAATTTCTTAATCTCTCTTAATTCTGGATCAATCGATCGATAATCATTAGTTATTTCTTCGTAATAATCTACAAACGTTTTCAGCCATTCATGCGGAGATAATCCAACAAAAGGCGGCGGTTGACCATGACACCACACATGATCACAGCAGTATTCTTTGTCAATAACCAATCAAGAAATATTTTTAATGCCTCCAGCGACACCGTGCATATTTCATCCCAAACAATAATTTTAGGAATGTATTTTTCACGCGTTCGTTCAGGAGTCCATGAGTCTAAGCACCATCTAAAGAAACTATGATAAGTTTGAGATTTTACTCCACGTTCATTCATTTCTCTGGCGAGTCTATGTGTAGGCGTCAAAACAACCACGTCAAAATACCGAAATAATTGAATTGCACGCGTTGTTTTGCCAGAACCACCGCACCCGTTAAGATAAACGGTTTTATGTCTGGCCACAGGATCATATACCGACGGTGCTGATGATAATTGTAACATTCGATTATTCTTGTGGTATATATCCTTAATTTCAACGTCGGCTGATTCAGAATAACTAAGTATCTTTTCTCGTTTTATTCTTCATTCGCCCCATTATGCATCGGTACCAATCTTTCAGAAATATATATAAAATGAATGTGTGGCAACTCTAACCGCGGCATCAGGAAATCTCTTGATCAGCGATAATAAATTTATCGAAATATATGTTAACATCGAAGATCTTAAATGAGTACACGGCGGTGAGTCACCATCATTATAGCTCACAAGTAAGCATTATTTCGACTTATAAATGTGCCCTTCTCTATTGTGTCAGTAATTATAAGATCTAGTTCGGCATCGTCGATGATTAATCTTGTACAACGTCGTTTATGATCACATGACCACCCTGAGTAAAGTTAGCGATTATTTTTCTGCCGAGATCCTTTGCAAGTTTATTTTCATATTTAATTTCATCGGGATTACGCTCAAAGATTATATCAGGAAGAGTTTCTCCCTGATATCCTCAATGACTCAGTTGTTGGGTTTTGGTAACCAGATTTGTTTCTGTGGACAATACGATATCATTGCTTCACGTACGGTTAACGGTTTTAAAATTCCATCATCAAGCATATATCGTAATAGCACTATTGAAGCCCAACATGTTTCTGAAAAATGACGACCGAACCAAACATAAACAATCAGATGAAGATTTTCAATGAACGAAACGATTCAATACATGCAAATCCAGTTAGATCAAAATCTAGTAAAGGTCCATTTATTACAACTCTGGTCATCTCGTGTGTTGGATATCCAAATCTCTTTAAGTATTCAGAACACTCTCCCATTCCAAGAAAACTTCCAGGATAACATGCAACCATATCAACTGAGATAACATGCTTATAATCGTATTTAGTATTCCACGATCCGCCGGGTCCATATTTGACACATCTGCGTTGGACATCTTCAAGAAATTGAGATCCTATCGGTGACCAGGAATTTTTCTCCTGAGCAAAGTGAGCAGCAACTGACAGAACGGTAAAACAATTACTGAGTAATTGTTCAGCATCATCGGTATATTTCGACTCAAGATTTTTCATTTCCTCGTGGAGAGATTCTGTACGATAAATATCTCCGCTAGGTCGTACACACTGATCATAATTTCCACATTCTGCACTTTGAAACAGCCACAAGGAGAGAGCATCGTTTTTAATAATTTCATTTATAAAAACAAAAATATCACCGTCATAAAATTTAACTGTTCTATTTCGTGGAAAAATTGTTACATAATTTGTCCATGCGTCCAATTATCTCTATCAAAGTTCCCTTCGATTTATATTTTGATTCGTATAAAATCTCGCCGGTTATTGTTTTCACCCTTATCGGAAATATTTTTTGTCAAGCTCGGCCACGTCGTTGATCGTAGCTCCATGTTCCTTGACACGCTCAGCCCACTCATTATTTTTTTACGTCGTAAATCCGTTAAACCATTTCCTCGTTTCGCGTTTGTGAAATGTTCTGTAACTCGCTCAGCAACACAATTTAGCGTCGAAAGTTTTATCGATTTGAGATCATCAACACTAGGTTTATCATTCAGCGGATCTATCGCACAAACAACTGCAGTCACCGGATACGCTGGTTCATAATATAGTTTGTCAATACCAGTCAACATTCCTGGTTTGGAATTTTTACTTAACTTTACAATATCTCCAGTGTGATGTAATCGAACAGGGTCACGTTTGTCACGGATAATCCAAGTATCGTCTACTTCCGCAATAAACTTTATTCTAAAAAAGTATCTTTGATTGCCGAGATAATTGATAATCGTCGCTGCTCGTTGGTAACTCACTGTAGCATCAACAGTGACATCGTCCCTGGGCATTATTCTGAATGTTGACCACACATGAGCCGCGCCATCATTGCGAAATTCCCTCTTGGCTTCACGGATACGACTGAATAGAATCTTGTTCGTCGGCATAAGCGATATCATGCTTGTTGACGTTAACTCGGTCGAATCATTGTCAATTTGGCGGCGCATTCTGTCAGGATCGAATCTAGCTTGAGAATGCTTGATTGCAGATAATCTTGTAAATTCCTCCATTGTTATAATTATGACAAATATATATATATTTAAATTGAAGTTTAATTTATAATATATAATGATTCAAGCAAAGAATAACTGTAAGTGGTTGTTGATTGGCTCTACAACTCCTTGTAACAAAGCTTGCGTAAATGAATTTTATGAATACCACCTACAAAGCGTGCGAAGAAGGAGTCTAGGACCAAAACCATGTTTAAAATGTAGCAAAGAAGTCCGGGGAAAAACGGAGTTGTGGTAAAAAAATACAGAGAGCTGAAGCAATATTATGATTACAAAAAATAACGCCGGCAACAGCGTCGCTGTCATAAAAAAGCCGATGACTATCTCTCCAGATTTTCACGCTAGTAATAAAATAATTATTAGGGAAATAATATTATATAAATGGAGCAAAATAAATTTGTGAAGCATCCTATCATCACGAATTATGAGGCATCTCGTGATGGTGTAATTAGGAACTGCCAACAAAAGATAACCAGTCGGTTCTGTCATTAATACTGGTTATCTCATATTCCGTGCTGGAAAAAATGTATCTCTCTCATAAATTTATATATGAATGTTTCCACGGACTAATCGAGAAAGGTCTTGTGATCGATTATATTTATTCAAATATGAAAAATAACTCTTTGAATAATTTACGAGCTATTACACAAAGTCAAAATTGCAAATTTGGAAATACTGGTAGTAATTATAGGTCTCAAAGACCAGTTATATCTATGAATGTAGGGATAGGCGTGGAAAAAATATTTAAATCGACTTATAAGCATTGGTCAGCTTATATATATAACCCCTATTTTTTGGGGGTTCTCTCAATGCTCGAACTTCAACAGACACGTACACACCTTCCCACCATGTCATCATGTGGTGGGTACTCTTTTGCACTTCTCCAGGTTGATTATGGGAAGGGTGTTCAAAAATCTGTTGAACGTAGAGAGGGCCCCGTTTGTATATGTGTGTATGTACATGTAAATGTATATATGTAAATATGTAAATATTTCGAATCACCCTCTAGACCTGCTAGAATGTCGTTTGGCAATCTACGGGTTCACATGGGGAGGTGTGATGTACATAAATGTATATACGTAAATACATGTAAATACATATTACGTATGTATGTATATATGTAAATATGTAAATATTTCGACTTAACCTCTGGGCCTGCTAGAATGCCGTTTGGCAATCTAGGGATTCACTTGGAGATTGTATCTGTACGTAGAATTAAGATTATATATACTGTAAATATGTGTCGTGTAAATATTTTTTATTTTAAATATATATTTTATTATATAATGAATTACGAAAATATTAATGTTATGATTGAAAAATTACAACATTAAGGTATAAAAATTTCTGATCAACTTGATACTGAAAAAACTATGATTTCGAATCACTGCAGGAACAAAGATACCAGGGTAAATGTACATTACCAGCCGAATACCGGTTCATTAAATTAATTCAGCAGTCAATGATGCAGTCTTTGGCGACCGTTGATGACACTCAAGTTGAACAATTCGTTCCACTCGCGTGTGCGATTGAGAAAATTAGATCAGAATTGTCTCACGAATACAAAAAAAGAAAAAAAAAGATTGTGAATGCGCGTGTAAAACAGTTGAGAAAAATTATGTCTGATCGTGAAACGATCCATTGTAAAAGCGATGACAACGTCACTGGTGAAAGCGGTGACAAAGTCACTAGTGATTGTGAAAGCGAAAGCGGTGACAACGTGACTGGTAGCAGCTAAACAGAGTGAAAGTAGTAACGGATTCTGACAGTGAAAGCGGTGACAATGTCAATGACGAAGTCATTGGGGAATAATTCATTTCTGACTATAGCAAAAAATATTTATTTTTTATTTTTATTTTTATATTATAATATTTTTATTCTGATAATAATATTTATTCAGAACCGGAATGTAATATTTATTTTTATTTTTTATTTTTATTTTGATAATAATATTTATTCAGAATCAGATTGCAATATTTGTTGTTATTTTCATTTTTGTTCTCATAATAATATTTATTCAGAATCGGATTGTAATATTTATTTTTATTTTTATTCTGATAATAATATTTATTCAGAATCAGATTATAATATTATTCAGAATTGGATTATAATATTTATTGTTTTTTTATTCTGATAATAATATTTATTTTTTTATTTTGTTCTGAGCCAGAATATTTTTTAAGCTTATCAGATTTAAGCCAAGAATGTGCGTAATTCAGAATCTGATCTCTATCACACACAATAGTAATAATATGTTCTCTTTGCAGTTCATTTATCTGTTCCTGCATTAACAAAAATTTTTCATCGCCGTATTCATCAATAAGTATATTAACACTAAATTTTTCTGTGTGTGGAAGTGTCAAGATTGTTCTGGCGGCACTTGCGAGTACCTCTTTGTTGTATACAAAAACTCTCACGTGCTGGCACATATATAATAGCACATAAATAATTGTTTGTGAGAACTTCGAAAAGTTTTGTTTTTAATTTTACAAAATTCTGATCTTCGCGTTTTACAAACGATGAAGATCTAAGATCTTACATACAGACTTATATTTAAAAATTCTCCTCGTAAATCAAGACGGCGACCGGTTTGGTAAGTAAGTTTGAAATGTATCCGTGATAATAGCGGATTATAACATCGCAGATAAACCGGATTAACGGGTTCTAATACAATAAAAAATCCAGGGGGTGCTTGAGGTGTAAATGTATGTAAAATGTATCCCTGCTGGGCCTGACTGGATCGCTCAAGATCTACTTGGTAACTTCCATCAATTGTATCACATACAAGATTGACTGCGATCGTTGATGTAATGTTTACAACAACTGGTGAAATATGACGACCTCCGCCGTAAGGATCATTATTGTGTCTGAAAATAGTAGCCGGAGAGGCTATCTTTCTCCAAGCGTCAACGATTTTTTTTAGCTCATCGGCGTTAAATCCTGGTACGAAAAAAATCTTCGTAATTCTGCTTCGGTTATTTTATAGTGGCCGAGAAATAATTGTTTAAGGGTCATTGTATTTTCAAGATTAACGAATTCATCACCGGTGATTTTCACTGTTTCAATGATAATTTTATTGATAAAAAAGAGATCTGATGCAACCTGGTTTAGATGCTGTATCGTTTCAATGATCTGTTCTTTTTTTTTTTATATCATCGTTGTAGTATTGCCCGAAGCTGGAAAATAAATTTCGTAGATCAGAGAGTACCCGCGAGTATTCAGAATCAATTGCGTCGGAGAATGATTTAATGAACTTTTGGTCGATGAATGGTTTTCTGTCGCAATATGATATATAGTTCTTCTTATCTTAGGAAGCTTTGTGCCATCAGATGCAGTAAAATAAAGTCTTTCATTGTTTACCAACACTTCCACGTATTTCCATGGAAGCTTTTTCTATATTCTGGAAGTTTTAAAAATATTTGTTTATCTATGTAGTAGTGATCAAGTCATTTCTGTTCTGGTGGTCCTTGACAAAACCGGCAGAACTTCTGGCCATCCTAATACGGTTCTCATCGATGATTTATATATATATATATATATATATATATATATATATATATATATATATATATATACTTATATATATATATATATATATATATATATATATATATATATATATATATATATATATATATATATATATATATATATATATATATACATATATCGACGGCGTAGTCAGGTGTCGATATTTCTATCGCTGCTGATAATGTTGGTTCGTGAACAGTGATAGCTATTTTGGATTCTTTTCCTGTGATAGATTTGATTCTGCGTTGGAATTCATCGTTGATTTGTTCGATTTGATAACTGCCCGTAGGTATACTCACAATATTCCAGTCTTGTGTTCCATCAGGTTTATTTTTATACGCAAATACCAGTGAATTATTTGCTTGCAACGCACCGAATGGTTTTGATCTAATATTTAGCCAACTATGATACACTCGTAATTGTGCTAGTGCTATTTCCTTCGCTGGAATCGCAGTTGGAAAGCTAACGCTGACCTCGGGATTGGTTGAGCTTGCTAATATTATCATGGTTTTCAACGGTGTTGTATTAGAGACGATCTGTTGTAGTAATTCTTGCGATGACGTCGTCATTGTTGACGATATCATTATTTAAACCCTGATTCTAAACCGGGTGTTTAATATCGTTTTTTGTACATTCTGACACAATCATTGCCTCATGGTAAATCTTAATCATTTCTGTAAACTCTTGATCTGATATTATTCCATCGCTTAGACCTGATGATATCAGCGAAGATAATTTGGAGTATGCTAGCGTCGCTGTATGCTTTATTGTATACTCGTGTAATTTATCAACCGCGCACGTGGATATTTTCTTTGCCTTGATATTAAGAATACCAACAATTCCTGTTGGAACTGAAACACCAATTCCTATCACTGGTGCTATCGCGTATGACGCTGACAATGCGCCGATGACCGTTACTCTTCCAGCGGTGACAGCAGATGCAGAGTATATTATTATATCAGTAACAACGACACGTCTGCGGTATTTTTTTTCCCCCGTTTACATGGACAAGCATGAAATCTGAAGCAACCAGTGACATGCTTGGACAGGAAATATGAATTCGGTTGCCCAGCACAAATAGGCTTTCAAGAAAATAGGGAAAGTCTTAGAGACTTTGTTATTGTTAAAATAGGTGTGTAATGAATGATTATAACCGTGGACTTGAAAGTCATTGTTATTGCAAAGGAACTAATTTAATTTAAAATACTAAGCGTTGAACTGCAGAAGTAATATCTATTACTCGTTTTTCCTCAGCCTTGTTTTGAGTACAAGGCATGGAATCCTGACTTGAGTCCAGTTTCCCAACCCATTTTGGACTTTTTGGTACCTGAGTATGCCCTCACAGAGAGCTGTGACTTGCCCAGTGACTTATTTACTCTTGGAGTTTTTATGTACACGTTATTCAACAAAGGAAAGCCACTCTGTGAATATAATGACCAGTTGTCTACATTCAGGAAAAATGCAGAAGAGGTAAGAACATTTTAAATAAAGTGGATTATATGACTCTCTATATAGCAGGTAAAAGCTTTTTATAATCTTTAATTCCCAGTTCTAGGAAGTATTACTAAGTACATGTGTGTCAGTTAATTCATAAACAAAATTAAAATGAACCTTTAATTGATGTGGTTTGGTTCATGATTAGTAGTTCTTTATATAAACATGACTTTGGCCAATGTTGATGGAACTTACTGCAGTGACAAAGAAGTAACATCTACAGATGCTGTAAATAGGTAATTTTACAAATGAAGCAACAACAGAATGCAAAATGACCACAAATGAAATGCAGAAGGAAGGCAACCGCAACGATTATTACATTTTGAAGAAAATGGGAAGCACAAACGCAGCACACAAATAAATGATAAGTGAAATGGAACAGTATCCGAATGCATTTAATAAATGGATTTGAAATCAATTATTTTCAAGCTGCAGTTAAATTTCCAATGTTGTAAGCCTTTTCACATCAGAAATCTTTTTTTTTTTGTTTTGATTTTAACAGGATGTTTCACCCATTACAAGCTGTGACAATGTTCTTGTCAAGGCAGAAATAAAAATAACTGCCATTGATGTGATGGCATAATCATCTGCTGTTGAACAGTGCGAATAAGAAAAAGCATTGAATTCTTGGCAACTATATTTGTATACATATTGCTGTTACGGTTATGTTTTATTTTATTGTAAACTGAGTGCATTTTGTACACTTGTTATTTCATTACAGCACAGTTTAATAAGGACAGGATATGAAAGCTGTAGTTTTCTTCCTTTAACACTTTTAGAAAACTAAATCTCAGCTTTGGTAAATGTATTTCTGTTTTGTTCCAAACAAGTATAAAGGTAAGAAAACAAAGGATGAAACCAATCAATTATAATCCAAATGCAAAACCATCAGCATAACATTATCCCACGAGAGGTAAATGCTGAAATGAATGGAATGCAAGTGGAATGTAAACAAAAAATAAATGGAATACAGATGCAATGTAAACAGAATATAAGTGGAATGTAAATGAAGTGCAAAAATAGAGTTTTTGGTAAATGTACCTATGGCATGGTCTGTAGCTAATCGATATAATAGTTTTCTCTATTTCTTGCAAAGCAGTGATATGTCTTTTGCATTTCTTTGATCTAGTTGGTTAATAAGCTTGCTAATAAGCTTCAAGCTGATTTTCTTTAAAGTACAATTTTGTTGTACCTATGCTTTGGTCCCCTCTGTCTCTCTCCTTAAAGGCCAGAATTTGTCAATAATTTCCATAGTTAAATTTTTTATGTTTGTGTTCTGTATATTTAAATTAATTATTTGTTTGTTAGTGTTAAACTTTTTTTTTTGTTTCTATTACATGTTATTGGAATGTAACTTTATTTACTGGATTTGAAATTGTCCAGAAATTTAATTCAGTTCTGTTTGAACTGACTGTTAATTTTGATAAACAACTAATAATGGAACCATAGTATCTAGTTTCTGATCTTGATTCAGAACCAGTAAGGGTTCTTTGAAACAACTTTTTATAACTTTTGTTTTAAAATTCTTTCTCAGTGTAAGATTCATTAAGTGGAATCAATGCCATACCTGGAGTACTTGACAAATAACGTGTGTTTATTGTTACAAACTTTTGGTTTTCCCAGTAGGATGAATTATTGACCCCCATCCGGGAAACTGTTTTGCGTTTAAGTGGGTCGTATAACTGATGTCATGATAAGATTTAATCGGTCGGGCTCCAAACATATGTTGTGACCAGTTTGAATTGAAGTTTTATTTCATTGAATTTGAAGTGATTATTTTCCCTTGAAATACAAGTGCTCCTACAAGGTTCTTGGATCAAGACATTCACTGAAATTTATTGGAAATTAAAAAATATTATTTTCTGAGATTCAATAAAGAACTGTTGACACAACAGCACATCGCAGATTACAGCAGACGTCATCACCTTCCATTTTTTAATTTCATCGGGACTAGAGCTCAGATTGATTTGGGACTTTTTAATAACAGGACTTAAAATAAGTGTGAGAAAAGAGTGAATGACAACAAGCTTTCTAAAAGTAAACAAATAATTTATTTCCATACAATACAAAGTGAAAATGAATAAAAGGACTTACAGTATTCTAATTAACTCCCAAGATAATCCAAGAATTACACACACAATTCCTAGTAATTTAAAGTCCTGAATAAAACTCAGTACAAGTTCAGAATAAATCTGAAACCTGATGGCAATGATCCGTCTGTTATAGCTCCTAGAGTGTTGATGTACCAACAGTCTTTTGTTGAATAGGTAACAGGTATAGTATTTCTCACAAGGGTCTGCCTTCCATCTAACAGGTGCTGTATTTCTTCCATAATAAGACCAGGAGGCCTGTGTTGTGACAGGTTTAGTATTTATCTTACAAATACGCTCCGTATTACATTAGAAATATTAGCCTGCAATCTCGCAAATCCATCCCTACTAACTGATGAAAATTTTCTTTGTCTGTCTATTTCAATAGACAAAGAGCAGTACCTCCCTTGGTATTGCCAGATATTGCTAGTTTTTAGCGTCGCTGTTGTATTGGATAGCATCATACACTTTATCCTCGGATAATCCATGCCATTTTGTGTTCTAATTGACTAATCCAATGTTCATTTTGGATTTATTGTGTGGATTAATAATTCTGCTGCAACTTCTATACCTTTAGGGACTTTGTCCTTTTACAACCACATCACACCACTCCATCGTTGCCCTCTGCTATGTCATTACGAGTTAGTGCGGCTTTGACTTTTTCACTTACTCTATTTGTAACATTAACATACTGTATTGCTAATTTATGTTTTTTTTTTTCTTTTTGTGTAGTTTCAATAGAACGGTCAAGTAAGTACTTGAAATTCATTAGTTCAAAGCAAAGTCTGTAAGTTTCGAATGCGACACTGACTTTCTCAATTCCTTCGTTAGCAATTGGGAATATATTTATATTAGCTTGATGAATTACCACTTTATGCTTTGGTTTTTCTTGTGTCGTTTCAGCAGAATGTCATCTAAATGTTATATATGCAACTTCAGACCATGGAAGTCTACCATGACTCTTGTTTTGTTTATCCTACGTATACGCTGTCTATGATATTCAGCGTCTGTAATGTGTGGTCAGAGGAAGTCTGTTACCAGATACCAGCTGTCCAGCCGTTAAGCCGCCACTGGCCGTATAGCACACACGAACCATCCAGCATGGAAGACCATTTTAGAGGACGGCCAGTTTCCCAATTTTGGACAGCCAAATGGGCGTAAGTATCCCCACATGTCCATGCATGGTCTTTGGGCCAATAAGTCCGGATGCATGTTTTTTTTAACCTGATCCATTATATCTAATGTATAATAAAACCAAACCGTCGCTGGCCGACCAGCCGTCACTGCCGTCCAGCCATCCCAACATAGAGACCTCTTTGATGAATCGGTACAACCTGTGATTTATGGGAATTTTAGTGACAGATCCATCCGTCTAACCATCGGGGACATGTCATTCCTGCGAGAGAGATTTCATTAAGAAGTCTGTCTGTCCAGCCAGGCCAACGGAACGGCCAGTACCGGTGATAGCCGGACCATATTCTATAATGCCAGCTTTTAGGTCGACCATTCCGCGGGCAAACCAGCCGGCAGTCCAAGCAGTGCCTGACCTCTGTATGTTCACTGCTTGTCCACAAGGGAGAGCTTGATATGTTAGGGATGGAATACTACCTGGTATATCTTCTCTGAGGTGTATGTAGACTCAGTTGGGTTTCGACATACAGTTAGTGCAATGAAACTCCTTCAAATTTATCATTATTCACATCTTACTCAGATCTGACCATGGAATGCACTGAAGTTTAGCTTTCAAGCCACCATCAAGGACAATTATAGGGTGTTGGCTACTTCAGACTGCCCTAAACTTATCCTGCATGCGGAAAGCTAAAGCTATCAGGAAATATTACATGTCCTAAATCCCCTACCGCTACTCTAAAGGATTGGTAGATCTCGACGAGGATAGAAGTTACTGGGTCAGAATGGCAAGATGATTTGGATAGAATCTCCATATTGGACAAGTCCCCGATCTACTCGTTCTAGCGACAGATATGTCCAGGAGGATTATTTCTAACCAGTATCTTCTCTAACAACCACATTCACGAGTGGTCCTTCACTTCCTGGATCGTCGTCTTCTTCCACGCACTCGGCTCTTATCAGGACAGCCTTGTGTGACAAACAATTGAAATCTTCAATTATGGAGAGAATCTCGTGAGCACGAAGGCCCTACGCTTAGAAGCTTACAATGGAAAGTGGCATGTTTTCATGGAGTGGTGCCATACCAACAACACTGTCCCCCTGCGTGCCTCAATCCCTTAAATGGCAGGGTTTTTTCCTCTGGCTCTTTGAGTAGAAACTGTTGACCCCATCTCTAGCAAAGGCTACCGCCCCATGATATTGGACACGTTCGGGCATCATGGCAGACATGATTTTGGGCAGGATACAGAGCTGTTGGATCTTTTAATCCATTTTTTGTCTCAATCGACCATAATCCCTCACTGTTTCCAAATGGAACCAATCCTGGGTTTTAACATGGCTCGATTCGAACCAGTTCGAACCTCTAGCCCACACTTCGCTATATGTCGCTATCATACCAGTAATGTTTCCTGATTGCTTTAGCTTCCGCATGCAGGGTAAATGAGCTGCATACCTTTTATGTTGACCCAAACTCTCTTTAGTTCAGATTGAAGGGTTTGGTGATTCTCTTGACACAACCAGGCTTCATAGCCCAAAATTGGTCACCACCTGTCGTGAACCAAAGATTGGTCACACGCTCACTCTCTACCATAGATAATCTGAGAACAACAGCCATGCAAGATCCTGCTCACACTCTCAAGTACAACTTGAAACTCAAGGAAACAAGTCATGGCACACACAAATGCCTCCTCCTTCCAGTGTGACCTGGAACACAGGATATCATCCTTCAAGCCCTTCGTGGCTGAAGTGGGTTGTATGCTTGGTGTACTCTGACATCTCACCAGATCAGAGTGAAATTATGAAAATTACTACTTAGAAGCTTTGAGCGTTTTTGAGCCTTTCATTCAAACATAACCTTTTGATCCGAGATATAATAGAAGCTCCTGGTTGGCATGCAGAGTCAACATTCTCAAGCCTTCAACTCGGAGACTTAGCATCACAGAGGCAAACTTTGAATCTGGTAGGTCCAGTGGTAGCAGAAGAGATGGCCATTAGACCCAACCACATTACTTAAAACATTCCTAACCATTCTGCCATGTATGCAACCTCGTTAGTATCTCACTCAGCTAAAACCTAGCGATGCTCTGCAGTGCCAAAGGAAGGTAATAGTAAAGAGTTATTGCCCTTTGTCTATTGATATAGACAGGAAAAGTCGATTTTCATCTTTTAGTATTGTTGTTTTAATTATTTTAGTTACAATGTTTCTCCAGATTATTTACTGTGCTTGTTAACTGATAGATTTAAAATAATTCTGTATTTCATTGTATCAAAAAAGTACAAGACTAACTGTTAAAATATACTCTATTATTAAAATTCAGAGATACGGAGTAAATATTCTTGTCAGTTAATTACCTGTGTCTGACCTTTTTTTGTTCAAACTTGCTTCCTTGAATGAATGAATAATGTAAAGGAACAGACAAATCAGTGAATGAATTATTAATAAACTAAAACACAGAAATTTAAAAAAAAAAGATATTAAACAAACAATTGAATAAAAAGTTTACCAAATACATTAAGTTGATCAATAAAATGGTATGGAGAGAGAGAGAGAGAGAGAGAGAGAATAAATTAACAAAACGTAAATCACCAAGTCAACTATAAAACAGAATGAGACTGAACAATTTAAATGTTGGCTTTATGGCATCATCCAGGTAGTTGGAATATTTCAAGCGTTTCTCCTGAATTGCTACATGCATACAAAAATTACCGGTTATTTGTTCATACAGATAAACAGGACCGCACTGGAAGGTCACTACCTGGTGTGCCGTTGTTAAGTAGGGAGTTCACTATTGATGCACTTTGAATCAGGCACAGGCAGGGCACTGTGTCAAGTTTAGTCTAAAGTGTACTTTGCATTTATGCAAACTTGAAAGCATGTGATTGGTGTATGGTGTAACATTTAGATGTCAGCAGAAGATAAATTGAAGTTATGCACTGTATTTTTAGGGATAAAATGCACCAATATCACTGATAAGTGCTTATTTCTTTTGTTTCATATACCATTTTTTGAGGATGTGGGCTCATCCACTCTCCATTATATGGATACACTATTTCAGAGAGACAACGAACGGAAATCACAGTTTTTTAAGATATGATATATTATCCCATAATTGCCAAAGGCTGGAAAGTCAGAAAACACCTTTTTATAACTGAAATCAATTTGTTGGATAACATATGCACCAGTCAAATAAAATAAATTCCACTTAATATTTTCATCGATCTTTTGCCAAAGAATTATATGCAATTATCTGGATAATGCTGGTACACAGTCAATCAGAGGATTAAGGGGAGATAATAGGCAGTATTACTGTGTGTAAATTATAGATAGATGAACAGATACATAGATAGGTTTGTTATACCTGTGACAGTGATCTACATTAAGGAGAGAAAAAGTAAGTTAAATATGAATTTGAAAAAATAAAATGTATGTGACTATAATAAATTGTAATCTTTGACAGAAGATTTTCATAGAAATGAAATTTACATTGTTTTTGACTATTTATAGTGATGAAATCTCCTTTACTATTGCCTAGAATCTGTATTAAATTTAATCCCAAAAGATGTCTCATCTTCTTCTACTTTTTTATTAGTACTAACCACATGGCACAAAATCTTCTAGAGAATGAAAATTTATACTCTTATGTCCCGCTAAAAATGTTCTCATGCATCATAAATTTGTAGTTTCGTTCACTTGTCTCCATGGATGTGCCAGCATGTGCATTACATCCATTTCTATAACACTCATTTGCTGTCAGTTTGTCGTTGCTGTTGATCTTAAATTTTCTTGACCACTTTGCTGTAATTTTAAATTCCTCATGACTCCCATATCACATGGCACGATACATGAAGTGATATGAGGTGGCATGAAGGTCAGTTTTATATTGTTAAATATTTTGTCCAATCCAAAGGGGTGTGTGGCGCTGTTATGCAATATAAGGGCTATTTTACTCCTCCGATTTCATCTAATTTAATCATCCAGTGCATACAATTATTGCCTGTCATCCATGAATTGTGTTTGGAAGAAAGTTTCACAATGGAAACAACGGGATTGTTAACTGTTCTCAATCGTCATGTTTGTCCATTCCAGTCATGTTGCAAGTTACAAGCACAGTTACTCTATCATTATTCTCTTTACCTCCACAAAGTTGCTTAGGTATAAGTGCTAGTGATTCACCTGGAAGGAGATGTAGTAAATCCAAGTTTTCAGGTTCATATTCCTTTAGAATTGTAGTCTCTCATTTCTTTGCTGCGGGCAGATCAGTGTCTTTCTTTTCTGTGTGACAGCACTTGTATACTATTGCATTTAATTCCTTCCATCTTAACATCCATCATAGAGTGGGGTTAAAATTTTCCTAAATTCATAACTAAATTGCATGCTTTCTTGCCCCACACTGGAATATCACAAGCACACCCAACTGTAATCTCTTTTCTAAGCATTATCCACATCATCATCATCTTTCTAGTCTAGTGCAGCTTTCTATTTTCCTTTGCATTTATCCACCATTCTAACATAAGTTTAGATATTCAGCTGAAATCCAAGAAATGTAAGATGGGAAACACTCCAAATCTCCTAGCTATTTCATTCTGTGAAATATTCTGCTCAAGTAATTTAATGACTTGTACTCAATCACCAAGTTTTGACACTTTTCAGTATGGAATTTTATATGGGTACAAAATAAATTTGGTTTGGGATGATAATGAACTAATGGAATTAAAGTTCATCAGTGGAATTAAACAGGCCTATAGCATACTGATCTATCTTCTATAATTATGTTATTTAGTTGTGTCAAATCAAAGGTGATTAGCCGCACATTCTTGATAGGCCAAATGCATGTGACGTTGTGCTAGCCAGGTGTGGTTCAGTGGTTCAGGTACGCGTTTGATCATCTCTAATTATGCAGTTAGAGGCTGACAGGATGCAATTTACTGACCAAAGAAAATTTATGCATATATGCAGATTATACAAATAATAGGGAAGTAAGGAAAGAATTTGCGGACTGAGATGAAGAAAAGAAAATGTGAATGGAGATTTTATGCAAATATTAAGTGAATTTGCAAAATTATTAATATGCAAATACGTGGAGTTGACTGTATATTGTTTAACCAGTAACCCGATCATTAAACGTTTCACCGAACCGAAGATGCATTAGAACCCAGACCACTGGACACATAGGCAATGGTCATAGCTCGACTGTGCATAGTGTTGATGGATGAACTCATTAATACATAACATGCAAAATGCATGCACCCTGCTTATCCTTTTTCTCTATGGCCCTGGTATCATGAATTCATGTTTTTCATGTTTGTTTATTTTTGGTGTTTTCAATTTCATGACTTTTAAATTTGTAGATATTACCCTTGTAAAAGGCAAGACTTCATATAATATATCACAGCCACAAAGTTCACAAAAATCAATTCCTCACAAAAAAAATGAATTTATTAGAATGAAAGGCAGAAATGTCAGGACACTTGGTCTAGCTACATCAGTAGTTTGATTAATACTTGCTCTTTTATGTCATTATTACGCTGCATCATAAGTAGAATATCTTATTTTGCTAGGAAAAAATGTGTGGAAACTGTTTTGTATTTGCTAGACAACTATTGATGTATAGACATTGATTTGTCTACCAAATATTAATTACTAATACATTTACTAGAAATAAATAGTTCGTGAATTATTAGTGATATTTTATTTCATATTTATACAATATCAGTGAAAAACGAGATAAGAAACAGATTTCTCGATTTGATTAATTTTATATCCCATATTTATCACTTTTTATTGCCTTATATGTTAGTTATCGTTTTCCTTTTTCTATATTCATTCACAACAAGAGAGTGAATCTGCAGAGAATACTGCCATTCTCCATATAAGGAATGTGTCAACCCTGACATGGTGCCCTTTACATTCCTCAGAATACTCTTGATAGCAGAACAGTCCACCGATAGGGATTACAACTCAGTCGTATTGACTGGCCTCGTCCCACTGTTTCAAATGAAGGAACCCATTCATGTATTTAAAGTGCATTAATTTTAAGCAAACAAGAAAAATTGAAATCTTTTATTTAATATTATATTATTTTTTAAAATTCTTTATATTTTTATTGATATTTTAATAAGTTTTAAAAATAATTATTTCTAAATTAAGTTTAGAACAACATTTGATGCATCTAAATTATTGCAGATTGTTATTTGCAAATCTGCATTGTTTCTTTTATTTCTTCAGATCCTGCTGATCTTCATGCAGAACATGAGCCTTTGGTTGAAGAAAACAATGTAATCAAACATCAATACCCATGTGCTGCCCATGATCTTGGAGGCTGATACACCACAGCTACAGGTACGCATACACATACAACAGAGCTACAGGTACACAAACACCACAGCTATAGGTACACATACACCACAGCTACAGGTACACATAGACATACACCACAGCTACAGGTACACATAGACATACACCACAGCTACAGGTACACATAGACATACACCACAGCTACTTTTACAGATACACATACACAACAGCTACAGGGACACAAATGCCACAGCTACTGGAACACATAGGCATACACCACTTCTACAGGTGCACAAACACCACAGCTACAGGTACACATACACAAACACCACAGCTACAGGTACACATACACATAATCCACAGCTACAGGTACACATACAAAAACACCACAGCTACAGGTACAAAAACACCACAGCTACAGGTACACATACACCACAGCAACTGGCACACATACACCACAGCTACAGGAAAACAAACAACACAGCTACTGGTACACATACACATAAACCACAGCTACAGGTACACATACACAAGCACCGCAGCTACAGGTACACAAACACCACAGCTACAGGTACACAAATACCACAGCTACTGGAACACATAAGTATACACCACAGCTACTGGTACACAAACACCTTAGCTACAGACACAGAAACACTACATCTACAAGTATACAAACACCACAGCTATTATTACACTACACCACAGCTACAGGTACACATACACAGCTACTGATACACATACACCACAGCTACTGGAACATATACAGATACACCACAGCTACAGGTACACAAACACCACAGGTACTGGTACACATACACATACACCAAAGCTACAGGTTCACAAACTCCCCAGCTACTGGCACACAGAATCATACACCACAGCTACTGGTACGCAAACACTACAGCTACAGGCACAGAAACACTACATCTACAAGTACACAATCAACACAGCTACAGGTACATATACACCACATCTAGAGGTACACAAAACTAGTTACCGACACACATACACATACACCACAGCTAGAGATACATAAATGCCACAGCAACTGGAATACATAAGCCTACATCACAGCTACAGGTATACAAAAACCAAATCTACAGGTGCACAAATGCCACAGCACTGGAACACATACGATTACACCACAGATACTGGTAGACAAACACTACAGCTACAGGTACACAAACACCACAGCTACTGGTACACATACACCACAGCTACTGGTACACATACACCACAGCTAGAGGTACACAAACACCACAGCTAGAGGTATACGAACACCACAACTACTGGTACGCATACACTACAGCTAAAGGTGCACAAACAAAACAGCTAGAGGTATACAAACACCACAGCCAGAGGCACACAAACACTACAGCTACAGGTGCACATACACCACAGCTAGAGGTACACAAACACCATAGCTACAGGTACACAAACGCAGACACAAGAACTTGAAAATCAGTCATTTTAAATTGCTGTGCCCCACCATGAATGTGGAAATGCATACATGGATAATTATTCTTGTCAATCTATCTGGTTAAGTTTAGCATTTAGGTTACTTTTTAAGCACTGTGGTCAGGGCATTCACATTTATATTTGTGAACACATGTAAAGAATTTTGTGTTCCTATCTTTGATTTTCTTTAGCTTAACTTCTGAAACTAATTTATACTTTAATCATTTCACCTATATGCCATCATCAAATGATACTAAGAACACTGACACAATAAATTTGAGTGTCTGCACAGTTGTACCACTTTGGCAACACTGAACATTTTTTAAACATAAACATTTGTGAAGCTAACGATGAACATGTTATGAGAGATCAGTTATATTTAAGAATTTCTATCAACTTTGTGTTCCCCCAATTTCTCGCCATGCTCAGGTACCACCAATCAATTTGAATGTACCAGTAGATTTGCTCTTGAATTTCCCATTTGCCACCATTGCTATGCACCATCTTTCAAGCCTATTCAGTCCCCAAATGACATATAAATTATGATCCCAGCCCTCTGCCATGTTTATCAATTGAATTCAATTAGTTATATCAATTAGTGACCACCTCCAGTGAACTTGCATGAATTTTCTCCATTTTAAAGCAGAATTCAGCTTTTCTCCTGACAAGAAAAAAATCAGAATTTTCAATATATTCGATTTTTAAAATATAATCATGGATAATGTTTTTAAAAACGGTGTGTTCAATCCCATTCCGCAACAATCCCTGTAAAGTATTTCTTCTGTATAGATGTCGAAATGGGAATGGCTCAAGCGGAAAGTCGATGGATAGTTGGTCAGTTCATTAGAAAGTTGAATGCCAGAGAACTAGTATTTTGTTATCTTTGCTAGAAGGATTCGAATTAGTCACGGTTGGAAATTTTCAATTGGAGCAGCACATCCAAAAGAAGCTGCATACAGATAAATTGAATATTTGAAACAATGATTACTGCTAATGCAAGGAGGTGCTTGAAAGGTAAAAAAATCCCTGTTGAGAAGGAAAAGAAACGATTGAACACTGAGCCATTAAAGCCAATAACAAAAAGGAAAGCATAAGCTATCTTCGCCAAGGCTGCAAAAAGAGCAAGACTGCGTATCAAGAGGTTGTGTTCAGTGGGAAAAGGACAAGTGAATTAATGTGATTATTTGTATATAGTTGATGTTTTTGATTGTTTTATTTTACACATATTTACTGAAAAGAGAAAAATGTAATACGTGTGTGCGTGTGTGTGTGTGTGTGTGTGTGTGTGTGTGTGTGTGTGTGTGTGTGATATGGATTTTTAACATAACTTTAAAATTTTTTCGGTCATATCCCTATGATGTATGCACTGTAGCAGTTTATAGTGATATCAAGCACTGGGGTATAATGCTGACATGTAGCATTAAGTCCCACCCATACACATTATCTTTACAGCAGACTGACTAGTCCTAACACTGACCTAAAACTAATATTATATGTTGTGAGTTATTGTGTGAACACATAAAATAACTTCATCATTAATATTATTGGAGAACAAGTTGATGAGACTATTAAATATTGTGAAATTCTTCAAGTATTGTTGAAAGGTTTGGTAATGATTTTATGTTTTGGAATGACGTAGGGGTGAAACGATACACCCATGCTATGTATTGATACTATTCATGATGCACAGCATGTGATACGATATATGTCAATACACATATGAACTTGATGGTTATTCCATCTTTGGATGGTAGGTGGGGCCCTTTTATGTATGTTGACATATTGGATGTATTTCCAGTATGCAGATTACATATAGAGATATAGTTGTCATATATTTATATACAATTCTCGTTACAAAGCATCCATGCCATGTCAAACAAAGGGCCTACTGGCTAAAGTGAGTTGAATGGAGCCACCATTAAATGGCCTAAAACGCTGAGTACAACCCACTCACAAACAACCGGTAGTCTATTTTGAAAGTATTTTTGTTTTTTGTCATTGACGAGAATTCATGATTGCTGAAGACTAAATTAATTTACATACGATAAGTATCATTTTGTATCGATTTTCCATCTCTTGTATCAATATGTGTATCGTTACCGCAAAGGTATCGATGCGTCAATGAAATGTTTCACCCACAGAATGAAGTAACAACTTTGCAATATCTTAAGAAAGTAAGGTCACCAGGAGCAGTTTTGTATGAGTGTACAATGCAATTTTGGCTGGCGGCTTTCGGCCACCTGAAGCCCCTTTCAATGGTACTTCTCCTTGAAATGCATTAGGTGAGGACCCCCAATCCGAACATTTTGCAGGTATTTTTACTGGGGGACAAAAATCATGTATGACAGTAAAGATGATTAGTATTATCAAAACTTGATTTCTCCTTATAGAGAAACTTATTCGTTCGTC
This sequence comes from Megalonaias nervosa, assembly GCA_016617855.1. Taxonomy (NCBI): domain Eukaryota; kingdom Metazoa; phylum Mollusca; class Bivalvia; order Unionida; family Unionidae; genus Megalonaias; species Megalonaias nervosa. Next base: position 24,274 of record JAECUM010040810.1, read on the forward strand.
CGTCGAGTCGACGAGAAGCACTCTAGTCATCCGAGGGTTGTAGGGGCTGGTTCTGTTCTGTGTGTGCGCAGGTGGCTGATAAGGCCAATCCTTGCACGGAAGGTTCGTTTGCATAAAGGACAAGGGATGAGTGAGACATCTCCAGGAGGGTTGATGGCACGCGCTTTTCTGGCTTGCCTCTTCAGCTCCGCTGCTGTTGTCCTGCTAGATTCATACAACTTGGAGCCTTTGTGCACGGAAGAACGCCATGTGACTCGATCGCTGGCTGCTTGCTCCCAGAAATCAGGTTTTATGTTGAACGCTTTCAATGCAGCTTTCAGATTGTCTTTGAAGCGTTTCTTCTGACCTCCGTGGGATCGCTGTCCTTGCTGTAGCTCTCCATAGAAGAGTCTCTTAGGCAGCCGGTTGTCTGGCATGCGTACAACGTGTCCCGCCCAGAGTAGCCGAGACTGCATCAGGATGGTGTGGATGCTGGGGAGATTAGCTTGGGTGAGTACCTCAGTGTCTGGAACCTTGTCCTGCCACTTGATGTTCTGGATTTTCCTGAGACTTGTTGTATGAAAGTGGTTCAGCTTCCTGGCGTGGCATTGGTACACCGTCCACGTTTCGCATGCGTAAGGTAGTGTGGGGAGCACAACTGCCCTGTAGACCTTTAGTTTGGTCTGGATGCTGATGCCTCTTCTATTCCAGACGTTGGTATACAGTCTGCCGAAAGATGCGCTGGCTCTGGCAATGCGGAGGTTCACCTCGTCGTCAATAGTTACGCTCTGTGACAGTGTGCTGCCAAGGTAGGTGAAGCGGTTCACTACGTTGAGTTTTTGGCCGTTGACGGTGATGTTGGGCTCAACATAGGGCTTTCCAGGGGCAGGCTGATGCAGGACTTCAGTCTCCTTGGTACTGATGGTGAGACCGAAGCTTGTGCAGGAGCTGGAGAACTTGTCAACGTTGCGTTGCAGGCCGGCTTCTGAGCCAGCGTTGAGGGCGCAGTCATCGGCAAATAGGAAATCCCTGATGGTGTCTGTCATAACCTTGGTTTTCGCTTGAAACCTCCTGGGGTTGAACAGTTTTCCATCTGTACGATACCTGATGCCGACTCCAACATCTCCGTCTCTGAAAGCATTAGTCAGCATAGCGGAGAACAATAGACTGAATAGTGTCGGTGCCAGAACACAACCCTGCTTGACGCCATTGGTTACTGGGAATGGCTCAGATGTCTGTCCATTGTCATGGACTCGTGCCTGCATGCCGTCGTGGAAATGCTGCACCATGGATATAAATTTTCCCGGGTATCCGTATTTGGCCATTACCTTCCACAAGCCTTCTCTGCTGACAGTATCAAAGGCCTTTGTCAAGTCGACATAGATGGAGAAAAGGTCTGCGTTTTGCCCCTGACATTTCACTTGTAGCTGCCTCGCAGCAATCACCATGTCGATGGTCCTACGTTTTTTCCGGAATCCACACTGGCTTTCTGGTAGGAGTCCCTGGTCAATGTGCGTAGTGAGGCGGTTCAGTAGGATTCTGGCGAGTATCTTTTCTGCGATTGAGAGCAAGGATATACCCCGGTGGTTGTCGCAGGCCTGGCGGTTCCCTTTGCGTTTATACAGGTGGATTATGGAAGCGTCTTTGAATTCCTGGGGGATCGTCTCTTGCTGCCACATCAGTAAAAACAGTTGGTGGAGCCTTTCTATCAGGGCTGTGCCCCCTTCCTTGTAGACTTCAGCTGGGATGGAGTCTGAACCAGGGGCTTTGCCACTGGAGAGCAGACGTATCGCTTTCTGTGTCTCGAGCAAGGTTGGAGGCTCATCCAGTGCTTCGTTGATCGGTAATTGGGGGAGACCACTGATGGCATCATCGTTGATGGATGAGGGGCGATTCAGAACGCTGTCAAAGTGTTCAGCTCAACGTTCAAGAATCTTCTCTTTGTCAGTAATTAGTGTGTTCCCGTCTGCGCTCAGAAGGGGGGATGATCCAGAGGATGTAGGTCCATACACTTCTTTCAGGGCGTTGTAGAAGTTCTTCATGTGATGGCTGTCTGCATAGCACTGGATCTCATCGGCTTTGTTGCTCAGCCATGTATCTCGCATCTGGCGGAGTTTCTGCTGTACAGTTCTGCGTATATTGTTGTACGCATCTTTCCTGGAGGTGGACTTGGGGTTGTTGAGGTAGGTTTGATGGAGGCGGTATTTTTCATACAGCAACTGCTTGACCTCGTCGCAGTTCTCATCAAACCAGTCTTGGTACTTTCTGCTTGAGGGTTCAGACGCTCTTCCAGGGCATCCACAAGAGATTGTTTGGTACTGGTGCATTTCAGCTTGGTGATGTTTAGTCGTTTAGGAGCCTTCTTTCCATGTGGGCGTCTTTTGGGCTGAATGCGGATGTTAAGCTTGGTGATGATGAGGCGGTAATCTGTCCAGCAGTCGGCGCCGCACAAGGACTTGGTCACACGCACATCCTGCCTGTCCCTCTTCCTGACAATGACGTAGTCGATGAGATGCCAGTGCTTAGAGCGAGGGTGCATCCATGAAGTCCGGTTATGGGTAGGGAGGCGGAAGACTGTATTGGTGATCAGCAGTTCATGCTCGGCGCAAGTCTGGAGCAAAAGGAGGCCGTTGCTGTTACAGTGACCCACTCCGTGCTTTCCTAGCACTCCATTCCAGGCAACGTGATCACAGCCTACTCTCGCATTGAAGTCGCCAAGAATGACGAGCTGATCTGCCATTGGAACGTCAGCAATGACGGAGTGAAAATCCTCACAGAACTTGGCCTTCACTTCATCCGGGTTTGTCATGGTTGGAGCGTAGCAACTGATGATGGTAAGGTGCTTTCTTCCAAACAAGAGGGGGAGTTTCATGGTCATGAGTCTGTCGTTTACTCCCTTGGGAGGTCCAGCCAATTCGCCAATCAGTGCTGTCTTCACTGCAAAGCCGACACCAGTCTCACGGCACTCTTCACTTCCTCGGCCGCTCCAAAAGAACGTGTATCCAGAGCCCCTTTCACAGAGTTCGCCTTCTCCTGCAAGCCGGGTCTCACTCAAGGCAGCAATGTCCACGTTGTATCTGGCGAGTTCCTTTCCTATTAGGGCAGTTCTCCTCTGGGGTCTTTCCACGTCGTCTCTGTCCAGTAAGGTGCGCACATTCCATGCGCCAAGTGAGAGAGGAACAATCCTCATTTTCTTCTTTGTGTTTCGACCGCTGGAGTAGGGTCCCCACCAGCCGCAGTAAGCTGGCTAGGGAGGTTTAGAGCAGGCAATGTTTAGGGCA
>JAECUM010040812.1:0-23079 GCA_016617855.1 Megalonaias nervosa
ATATATATATATATATATATATATATATATATATCGATATAGATATCACCGGATTTATTATGTAGTAATGTAAGTAGTCCTTACAAGCAATGATAATGTTTAGTGAGCATTGCATTGCGTGTTATGGTGTAATCATTACAATCGATATGTTCCGAATAAAGTTTATCATCTTTATAAACGTGAAAGCTGCAAATGATTGGTGGATCGTAACGTTAGCAGAACATGATCTCGCTCGTCAGATATCCGTTGTGTTGGAAACCTCGATTTTAATCAGACTGGGGAAACATCTGATCCAGATTTAAAGCTGTCCAAATTTCTCACCTAGTACGTCTCCAACGTCCAAGTTTTGAAAATTAGCATGGGCATAAAAGATTATTCAACCCAGGTACGCGAGTTATAGCACCCATCGCCTTGTTTACATTTATCCACACTAATGGTCTCTAATTTACGCGCATATCGCCAAGAAAAATGGAACTTTGTCATTAATATTAGAGCTTCGTGTCAAGTTGACACACTAGCTTGGTGTTCTGTTAATGAATCTACACTTTTCATTTGTTGCGCGTAAAAGTAGTCCCAGACGCAGTTCTACAACTACTGACATTTAAAAGTAGCAAAATTATAAATCAAAGTGCAAGTGTCTTGCGAATAAATAAAACATTTTACACAGACAAAATAATTTTTAAACACAGAATGTCCAATTTGTGTGACGTCATATAGTTTGATGCCGATTAGGATAGACAATCCATGCTAAGAGTAAAGTGTGTCAATTTTTCACTACTAAACATTCCATTGTTGGGATACTCATTTGAAAGGTTAATTACTGGACGCCGAAATTCCCAGATTTACTGTAATTAATTTGTGGCCTGATAATAGCATTATTTGATTTGGAGCAGTAGACTACAGAAAACAAGTTTTATTTAGAGTCAGAATTGCACCACATAAAAAACATTAACTCGTTTGAGCTATTTTACCACGTAAAATGCTGTGGTTGGATAAAGTTCTGTCAGTTGGGAGACCGGTTTATGTTCACATTCTTCTGTGAACAGAGGTGAGTTTATTTACTTCTATATACTAAAATTAAAACCACGCTTGTATAATGGGCGGACTCTATGTGACAAAATGGCAACCAAATTGTTTATAGTAATAGTAAAAACCAAATATTTCCAGAAAGCTGGGTTAAGAAAATGTTCCCATTATCGAAGCTAATCAATAAAGAGAATACTGCGCAAGAATTTCATGGGCTTATATGGACCAATCAGAATCACTTAAAGTGATATGTTAAAATGTTGTAATATCAAAAATATTAAATTGTACAGACAATAGGTAAAGTAACCCGACTATTATGTGTATGTGTTCATTGTATAGTTTTGCTTTTGTTCTGTGCACCCTTGGAAAGCGTTGTGTGTCAGCGCCGAAACATTCTAGACAAGGGGATCCCCACCTGATGATGGAATCGGTTGCATTGAATTGAATTTACCCTACCACCTATATATGGCATCGATTTCCACGTGTTGAACGCCTACTACGTATGTATGACATTGATATCCATGTCTTGAACACCTACCACGTATATATGACATCCATATTCATAACTTGAACGCCTACCACGTATATATTACATCGATATCCACGTCTTGAACACCTACCACGTATATATTACATCGATATCCACATCTCGAACACCTTTCAATCACCTCTTCGTACGCTTTCAATTCAACGGTTCTCAAGGACTTTGCTTTAAGTTGAATGATCCACTTACATGTACTTAACTGATGCATGCGTTTTACAGAATGTAAATCTATAAATGACCGAAACCCGCAGTTTAATTCTCCTAAACCTTTAGTAGACATCAAATTGCAATGGTAATTGATTAAAGTCCACTTAATGAATATTGACAATGGCAAAAAAAAAAAATCACAAATATTTTGCCCCAATTGACATATTTTCTGACAAAATCAGCACTGCGCCAAAAGACTAAACTATTCACCACTGCATCTTTATGTAGGAGCTCAAAGTGCTTATCCATCAAGAGCGTCAATATTAGGAGAACTTTTTCTAGCACAAAATGACATTTACAAATGGACCCTTAATGCTAAATGGAATCGATAATTTCAAACGGATATTCACAACTTCCTTTTCCTGTATTGTTTTGAGGAGAGCAGCCTTTGCAAAGATTAGATGTCCTTTTAGCAAATTACATTCTGGGATGCAGCTTTCTAGATAGTACATAAAAACCAGTCATCCAATTAGTGTTGACAAATTACATTCTGGGATGCAGCTTTCTAGCTGATACATATTGAAAACCAGTGTTGCCAAATTAATATCTGTTATTTATATGGAAAAGAGGAAAGAGTTTACAAAGAAGTTGTAATTTTTACAATTGTTCTGGAGACTTTATAGAATGCCACAGTCGTTGTGAATTTTTGCAAAAGAAACCTATAAATAAGTACACCCGCACCACCATATCTGTTGACGCATTGATGCTCATGCAAACACAATGCCACGAGGCGGTGCCATTTCCAAAGAAAATGTGGCCTATGGACCGACAAGTTCAGTCTATACCTAAAATGACATACAATTTTGGCGTATTTCTATGACCTTTATCTGACTCGTATGAAATAAATAATATTGATACACTTTGGGGGGGGGGAGAGAGGCAGGGTTTAAAGAAATCTTTAAAATGCGTCGAGGTAACGTTGTTTTGAATTGCGCATGCGCTTTGCACAAGAACGTAAGATTTATCATTGTTGACCAAATAATATTTAAAAATTCAAGTATAATAAAATGAAATGAATTACAACCGAAATATAAAGAGTTTTATGTTTAGGCAGATGTATACATGCAGATATGCATAGGAGTAAAATATGAAATGCGCATTAAAAGGTAATTAAAATTTTATAATTATAGACATGAATGAGCCATATAACTTTGACATTACTTTTAATATTATGATGATGTTGGTGGTAAAGAATCCAATATTGGCAGTTTTTTTTTCAATGATAATCATGTACATGAGCTTTTGTGAGTAATAAACACAACACACATGAATAAGATCTGTTATCAATTATACAATCTTTTTTGTTAAGTAATAACACGCATAAGCTACTTTTGCGCAAATCGATTTCACCATCCACTTGCTTGAATTGACAAGCGTGTGCAAAGTATAACACTGAGTAACGATGTGAAGGGAAGCGCAAGTTCAGTGAAGAAAGTTTCATTACAGTATTTAACTTGGCTTCTACACATGTAAGCAGTGCTGTGATGATATATAACATTGTTCATGCATTAAAATTATTGCTCAGTTTGCAGGAGTATTAGCAGAAGAAGATACAGGTTGAATTCGCTGTCGAGGATGCCGATTCTGATTTTTAATCTTAATAAAATTCAGAAAATCAACATAAAAATAAAGTGATGTTAAAATAAATGTTAAAGTGTTGTTGTTGTTTTTTTTTTTTTGTTTTTTTTTTATCATACCCACTTGTCTCTTCTTAATTAAGTATCCTTACCACTAATCTTTATAGATTCTTATTTAGTTTATGTTCACAGTTAAATAAAAATTCTAAACAGTACTGTGCATTCTTATATGTGAGACTTTGAATTAATTTGCGAGAGTTATCTCTCATCACTGCCTTCCAAGTGTGCACATTTGTATAATGTTGCGTGATTTGTGTATTCGTGTGCCCTGGAATCTCATCGCTACTCCATCTATTATGGTCATATGACTGGTGATGTTTAGTTTGTTCCAAGTGAAAATGGTGCAGATCTGACATCCAATAATGTGACAATGGCAGTTTTCTTGAAAATCATGCTATCTTCTACTCCGCCTAGACGGATGATGGACATGTTGACATTTTGCAATGTTTAATAGAAATTTTGGACTTTCTTAATAACAGTTGGGCTTATGGGTTTCAGTAATACAACCAACTTTCATTCTTCACTTTTCAGTATAGGTTTTAATTGCTGTCAGAATGTTGTATGAATGTTACTTATGACATCAAAAAACAACGTTGTAGCAACATTCCAGCAGGTTCACCAAATCACGTTGCCACAAAGCTGTATGACAACGCTGCTACAACTTTATTGCAACGTTGTTGCAACTTTGAATTGTTAGCTGGGCTTGTCCTAAAATACCATCATTATACGAAGTAACCGTTACAGCTTTCTCTATTCGTATAATTTGCTTATCTTCCAAGGCACATAAAGTTCCAGCGACTGGTTGAAATAATCCGTCATTTTGTCGATACTGTTCACTGCCGTAGAGTACAGTAACTTCTTTTTACGACATTAATTATGTCTCCATCAAGGGCCTTAGTTTATTGTAGGGATATAATACATTAAGCTGAGCTTCTTATATTGTCAGATTTTATATTTATCTGTACCATATATAAAGGAAATCCGTGACGAATCAGCTCAAATGTAAATAAGTCATACTGCACGACATCATCAACAAGGACGCTGCTGTTATCCGATAACAGCTTCGACGAGGATATACAAAAATTATTAACGCAAATGTCAAGTGCGAAAGGTGTCAGCAAGAACTAACTAAATCAGAATAAATGACACAAATTAATTTAGTCTGAAACTGACACAACGGCTATAAATGAACTTGCCCAGGAAATAGGAAATATCCAGCATGTTGTTCTAAAAGTACTAGTAAAGTATAGGAGTCACCTTGCTATTACAACCTTTTTTAGTAGAGGTTTGCTATCTATCTATTTATGCTAATGTGTCTATATTTGCAAAATATCGGGCAACAGCGATCGAAAGTATAAATAAAAATACTTTTAGTAATAAGTGCGAGATGTGCATAGGTATGATATATGAATACGAGTTATTGAGAACATTCTCTAATTTGCAAAATTTGTTTTCAAGCGTTTTCTTTTTTAGACGTTTTCAGAAGAAACTGTAACCAACTGTATTTGATGTGCTGTTCTTTACAAATATTTCTGGTATTCTCTGTTACTGAAGATCAGTAAAATATATGTACAGTGGAAGCGCAGCAACAATACATCGGAAATTCCTGCCAGACATGTTTCGTTTTCCCTTTTTTTTTAAATCGCAGGAGACGAAAATAGTTTTCCAGTGTGAAGAGTAACCAATAAGAAGAGTAGCCATATTCCAAGAAAGTTATTTGTGTGCGGATTGTTTGCAACCGCACCTAATATCGTGACTTAATTTTTTTGTTATTGTTGTCAGCGACATCATTTGAAGACCACATTGTAGACATCTTTATAATACGTTAAAATAGAAAACGAGAGCTGTAACACGTATTTTCATGTTTTGAAGTTGATGCACAAGGAAGGTTTCACAATCCTGAACTGGCAAATGTACACTTAGAGTATCTGATGGAATCTAAAAGCCAATTGATGAAAGACTAGAAAAATTTTGCACAGTTATATGACCTGGTTGAAAAATTCATTTGATCTTTTCATTTGAGTAATAATGCTGGTCTTTATTTTTGTTATGTGTAGTTATTTTATTTTTCTTGAGTGATATTTTCGTCTTTTATTTCTGTCTCTCGTTTTAAACTCGCCTGGAATAAGTGCAAGAAAATTTATGTAATAGCCAGTATCGTGGTCGCCCGAGTCATATGTGGCGCTAGCAAATGTATACATTGGACGTTTAAGTTATTAAATAATATACTGCTATCTGAAAAATCAAGAAAATTAACTGATGCATGCAGCCTGAGAAGTAGCACGCCATCTTTCTAAACTAGATCACTGTGACTTACTTTTCATAATTCATTGATCATGTCTACCTTTTACGTTTATGACAGTTTCTTGGCCGCATTAACTAGTGCAATCATGAAACATAATATTTGCATCCTTCTTGAGAATTACTATAACTGATTATTAAAGGAAAGACCTGTCATGCTTTTTTCGTGTGTGTGTGTGATTAGATTCATAACCAGTATGGTACGGGTTCGATTCTCGCCAATAGATCAGAGTGTATCGGCTAACGTGGTGTGTCTTTAGCACGATATAATTAAAAGTGTTGATATACCGAAAAAAAGAAAGACCAACCACAACTGCATTCAAAAAGTAAATCACCGTGACCATCTTTCTACGCAGCAGTGAGTATGCGTAACTTTTATGTTCCTAGTAGGTCATTTTCTTGTTCACTGTTTCTAGTTATTTTCTTTATCTCTGTGCAGTTATTAACACTAAGGTATTAAAGAGTTTTAGAAATACACTTGAAAATTAAATATACCATCAACTGACTTGAAAAGAATCACACAAAGTACATTATCGAATGTCTGTTATAGGACAAACACCGAATGAAGCAAATATTTAATTAGTAACGTTTAAAAATTGAAATGTCAAACGTGTGTGAGGAAAAACAACTATTTTTAATTAATCTGCACTAAGTGCAGGAGAGCTTATTTGTAGCTGGAGTGTCAGCTTTTCGTTACGAAATGTACGCCTTGTGTGCTTAAGTCGTTTTATGTGCAGCACGTGCTGATATCTTTTGAAAGCGTAAATTTTTCTTTATTTTTGTTGAACCTTGTGATGTACACCATAGTAAGGATAATCATGTCGATGTTTAAAGCTGTACAACATATTTTTATGACATTAAAGCTTCCAGTCAAAATGCCAGTCGAAATGGACAAATTCATGGGCTTTATGGCCAGTTTATGTTTATTGTACTCAGATGGCCGGTGTATGAGTCCCTGCAGATATTGCACGTTTAAAATAGAAGCCAAGGATATTTTAATTAACATAAAAGTAGAAGTTATCACCTTTCGGATATATCCTTGACTTTTATGCACAACATGTGAAATTCAATTTCAGCTTCAGGGATGTTTAACAGTCTTTCTTAAGGCAGCTTCATGCATTAAAATATAGATAAACATATCAACCAAGACTGAATCTTTGCACAAAATATCTCTAAAGAAGCCTTACTATTTCAAGCATTCAATTGTTCTCTTTGAACGCTGTAGTCTATCTATCTCTTTCTCTCTTTATATATACATAACGCAAACGTTTCCTTCAACGATCATTATTTATATCTGTTATTTTAAATAATTTTGTACAACATCGTTACTTCTAATCTTGTTTTATTATTATAGAAGTACATGCTGGCTATTAACTGAAGGGATTTATTTTCTTGACGATTTAAGCAACTTTTGAAAAAGTTATTTACCGTTTTAATACCCATCTCTTACTCCGTACTATGTAACCATAGTCGTGTTGATGTCCCCTAGAGACCTATACATAACTCCATTCATAGATAAGTCGCCTACCAGAGCCTCAAGTGTCGAGCTAATCAGCTTCCTCCCTTTGAGAATAAATTATTTTGAAGTCAACGCATTTAAAATCTCTTTGATACTGTTCAACTTGTGGAAATCTTGGATTGTCTTAAAGATTGCCTTTAATACATCAAATGATAACCTCCTAATTTGAGGACTTGAAATGTGAGTCGGTATTTTATTTGACGGCAGTCTAAAATCTGCCTTGTATCTGATGGGAGTTAGAATCATAAATTTTACCAACATTTGTACCTTTACAACTTTTACTACATAATTATTACTCAGCACTATTTAGCCAGCATTGTAATGATGTGCAGTTTGAACCCCCATCTGATTAAAATCGGTTCTCATCTGTCTTACTTGAAGAAGATCTGACAGCCACAGATTAGGGGTCATGTTCTCTTGACCTTTCAATTAGCCAATGGAAATGCAGCTTTCAGAAATCTGAAAGTGAATCAATTCGATCTTCACGTATTACAGTGGAGATCTGATTTTATTCAGACTGAGTTGAAACCTATCCATCCATCCATCCATCCGTCCGTCCGTACTTACATACGTACCTTCCTACGTACGTGCGTACCTACCTGCCTGCATACATACATACATGCAGGTATGCACGCCTGCCTGCCTGCCTACACACCTACGTACCCACCCCCCACCTTATATACATACATACATACATACATACATACATACATACATACATAAAATACATACATACATACATACATACATACATACATACATACATACATATATTCTCGTGGGTCGGTGGTTCTTTCCGGGGTTTTCCTGGTTCTTCCTCCACCATTAATACTGGCCGCCATGTACAGCCTATCTTGTGCTGAAAAATGGCGTTAAACCCTACAACAACAACATACATACATACATACATACATACATACATACATACATACATACATACATACATACACATACATACATACATACATACATACATACATACATACATACGAACAATTGAAAACTCATAAAATACATCAGCTGAAAATGCTTAGCACTGTTCACAGAATAAGACTAATCAACCATGCAAGTCCTGTTTCTGTCACCAAACTCCATACAGTCGTTTTAATACTTGATCGTAAGGTGGATTTCCAGCAATTTATAATTTAAGGTCACAAATCAATGTCCATCGAAAGAGAAAAACAGATGTACAGGCTTACGGTAAAACAACAACATCATGAATAAGCACGCCTCGTAAATTGTTGTCGCTAAACTTGGACGACTACGGGATGAGCACATAAAGTCATGAAATTGGGAATATAAAGATTTTATTAATATATTTACTATCTAACTTACTGTGGTAATGTGTAAATTTATGAAACAAAGCAAACTTACATTGGCATCACTATTAGTCTAGGGTCAATACAAAAAATAGCAAACTCGAAAGTCAAAGCGTAAGTGGCTTCCAACCAAAGATGCGATTCTGCAAACGCAACATAAGGAAAAATACATTAACCATAATTAGTTAAGTAATATAATGAATAGCATACATGAGAAAAATAATGTTGAATAATTTTGTTTGATAATTATCTAAGTGAAATACGTAAATAAATGCAATATGGCGTTCATATTTATTGTTTAAATATCCAAAGAATGATATGTGATAACGTAGCTTTTAGTTTAAAAGGTAGGAAACATCAGTTGTTTCTTACATATGCACCTACTACACACACTAATATGCAAGATGGATGCCTACCTTTGAATTAATTTTAAACTTCGTTTGGATGCAAACAACACAGCACTATTGTTATTATAGAGTGTTTTCGTAGCTATTGTGATACTGCTGAGTGAGTTATTCGGTTATTCCAATCGGATGGGACCACTGCAATTTTTTTCAGGCACTGGCGCCATAAATGACAAATGCTTAGTCTATCTTGGAAAATATTTTAAACGTAGACATTTTGTAATCATTGTTTGTGGAAAAGAGTTTGACTTGATATTTCAAGATGACACAGAAGGCTATTATATGGCAGACATTGTCGGTACTGGTCACCTTCTCAACTGTTGAAATAGCTTCTGATATTGGAAGGCAACATAAAAATGATATTTTGATTCCAAAGCATGTATTAAGGCAGCTAATATCTATGCATCTATTTTTGTATTTACGGTCATGGTCATTGGATTTCAAAATCTTTTATATATTAAAGGCGATACACTTTCTTCAATTCCATTTACTGAAAGATTACAAAAATCACTTTAAACTTCTAGGGAACACTTTTATCCCAAAGAGACAACTTATATTCAAATTCTGGTTAAAATTCTGACATTTTAAAGTTTTAAAATTAAAATATTTGAAAAATTTGCCCAAAATTAGTACATACAAGTGAAATAATTATTTATCTGTAAAAATGAACTCAAACATATAACAGAAGCTCAAGTTTTTGACGAGTATGCTTAGTCGTTGTGTTTAGAAATCACATTTGTAACCTGTAGTGCAATAGGACCTCGGCTTAGACCATTTTTTGGTAAGATATATTCAACTCTGGAGTAAATCACAATGGATCAATTGCAACTAACTGTGTGTGGTAGTTATACGCCAATGCTGCTACTGGTAGACAGAAATCAAACTGATTAAATATGGCCATCTTTAATCACTTCTTCAAAATATCCCTAGAATTACTGGGTAATCAACTGTTATTGCACAGAATACCACCTGCATTAAGCTGAAAGCAGCAAAAACAAGTATGCACAGAAAATATAATATTTATTTTGCAAAACCTCTTGGCTTTTGCGTAGGATGACAAAGCCAACACGTGTGATACTGTCGGTTCCGCAACATATGTGATAGAGTCGGTTCCGGAAAGGTCACTTGAGCTCAGATTTCTTGTCATTTCATTCAAGTGCATTTTTTACAAAATGTAATATAACCTATTAGGAGATTTTTTGTATGTTATGTCCAGTTTGCTTGCATAGTCTTGGTGCTTCTGAAGTTAGAAGTGATGCATTAGACTTCATAAAATGTGTAGAAAACTGAAAGAAATATATAAAGAACGTAATTAGAACAGTAATACCTTGCCATCATTGGCGTCATTAATACCAATGTTTTCTAATGTTTTCTGTAACGTCACTGTACCTCGGATACATAACGAATCTCTCTCGGTCAGAATATGCAGCATTCTGTGGCCGCATTTTCTTTTCCAGCTTAATTTTGTAAACTTCATATATCGACCACTTTGATCACTGCAGGACCGTGAAGCTTAACCAAATATTATCTGCTTGGCAATGGCAACCAAAGCAACCAATGTCAACCAAATCAAAGTCGACAATAGCCAAATCATAATCTGTTGTTAGTCACCTGGCGAATGACAGATCTTTTAAGTTTTGATAAAAAAATCACGGGCATATTTTGCCAAGCATTTCTCATGTAAAGTTTGTATTACTAGAAGTCGCTGATTCAATGATTTCAATGTAATTTTTAATTAGTGTGCGTGTATGTGCGCGTGTATATGTGTGTGTGTGGTTTGGATTTTTAACGTAGCTTTAACACATTTTCAGTCAAATCTTTACGATGTCTGCAGTGTGGCAGTTTATAGAAATGTCTAGGACTTGGGGCATCATGCCGCAGACCCAGTCACATTATTCCGACCAGTCCTAACACCATCCTCTCTAGTGCTGAGAGCCTAGCAAGGCTGCTGTTAGTACCATTTTATGTCTTTTGGTATGACTCGGCAGGGGTTCGAACCCGCGACCTCCCGCATCCTAGGCGGACGCTCTAACGACTTCGGCCACCGGAACGGTCAAGTTTTATTCGCATCGATAAATTACAAATGATTTCGCTTTTCCCTCTTCGGTTTTCGGTTACTATGTTTGCACATGATTTAGGAGTGGCGTATCCGCAATTTCCTTTTCAAAATTACAAGTTTATTATTAATGCCACTTTTCGCAAACGATTTGCATGTCTCGCATTATGGTTTATGAGTGAAAGAAATCTACTGAAAAATGTACATGTATTCAATGAAATATTTTATAACTCAAGTTAGTATCTTTTGATGACTATTAACTAGTATCTTTTGATGACTATTAGTAGCTTTTGATGACTATCAGTTAGTAGCTTTTGATGGTCTATTAGTAGATTTTGATGAATATTAGTTAGCAGCTTATAATGATTATTAGTAGCTTTTAGTACCTAATATTACATATTCGTTGCTTTATAGAACCGGGAGCTGCGGTAGCTCCGTCATTAGCATGTCGGACTCACGACCGAATGAGTGCGGGTTCGAATCCTACGATTGGACTAGCCTGGGTACTTCAATTGTTAGTATATCTGAACAGACACATTGTCATCAATTAAGAAGATGTGTAGACTCTTTCACAATAGGTCAAATATTTCACAATATGGGCATCCACCAGGGGTTCCATCCCACAGACCAACTGCTTACTTGTTTGCGCCTCGAGCTAACTCCCGCCCAAAATATATTCTTTGGTCTGCTGTGAGTTATCTTCTTTTACTTGTAAACAAAAAATATTAATTATTATTAAGTTATTTTTTTATATGTAGCGCTTTAATGCAGAGAGCTTTACAATTGTTAGCTAATGGTAAATCGGCATTATTGAAGATCATTAAGTGGTCCGCCAAGACGCTCAGCAATCATTAAGTGGTCCGCCGAGAACCTCAGCAATGTTCAAGTGGCCCGCGAAAAAAAAGTTGGTGAGAAAGATAGAATCATACCATTTAGTCAGTCAGGCACTTTCGTTATTTTCAGAATAATGATTAGGAATGTTTTTACTCACTCTTTGTCTGTGGCTACGTTTGGACTTGAACGTCAGTGAATTCTGTATATATTTACAAATAGTACAATTAAAATGTAATTGATAACGAGTCAAAAAATATATATGTATGGCCTATTGTTAAGACTTGGTTCAGATGGCAAACATTGACAGTATCATCAGTGCGAGAGAAAATACAAGACTGACATGACATTGACTTTCAGATGAAATTGTAAACGATGACAGTAAATCGTAAAATGTACGATGTAGAGTTGAATGAAATTACAGTTATGTATGATAATGATCCAACTCATTCATTATGCTACCATGAAATACATTCGTGCAAGAAACCATGGATTATGTATGTATGTATGTATGTATGTATCTATGTATCTATGTATGTATGTATATGTCTGTCTGTCTGTCTGTAGGCATGTATGTATGTATATGCATGTATGTATATATTTATGTATGTAAGAGATGGACAGACAGACAGACAGACAGGCAAAAGAACAGACAGATGGAGTTTTTATTTAACGTCGGTAGCACAGTCACATACAACACAAGCTCTATACGACCTGTTTTACCGCAAAAACAGACGACTACATATTTCAACGGATAGATAAAAGGATAGTACATATTTACAATAAATATTACTGATCAAAAAAATTAAATTGCCCACGGTACTAGCAACTATAAAGACAAAGCAAAAATATACACCGTGCATACTGCAAAACATATGTAACACACCATAGAAATCATGCATTGGAAAATTTGGATGAGAAATATGGCAAATCTATTATTAAAACGCATACACCATAGTCATTATTTAATATATCCGATAATGACAGTGATAGAAATTAAATTTTTATTATAATCATAAAGTTACTAAATAAATAAAATAAACAGTAAACCAAAGAAACTAAATAAAAACTGGCAACCTTAAAGCCTCTCAAGCATGTTTAATTTGAGGTCTTGACCATTTCCGAATCAGCCTCCGAATTTTAGAAAGCAGTGCTTGTTGTCAGTTAAGACAAAGATCATTTGTCGTAAAATTTAAACCATTGGTATTATGGCAAAGTTGTGGTATCTGAGACCATAGTTGCAGTTTTTCAATATAATTATATTATTTAAGTAATCAGGTTATTTCTTGTGAAGTCCCTTATGTACTTCATATGCTATATATCTAAATCTACTAATTTGCTAAGAAGGAATGTTTGCTTTTCATAACAGAGAATCGTACGAGCAATTAAAATCATCAAACACCAGTTATGGTACCCTATACTGTATTTCTTCCGTTTTGTTAGAATTTCCTTTGCTACAGAAATGACAAATAAAGGACAATAATTGGAATATGGCCTAATTAAGTACATCTAGCTCATAGACTTTGTATTAGTTGTCAGATAGTGGTTATGACGTTGCAAGATGTTGGATCTCAGATATGTGGTTGCTAAAATTTAATTGAGAGTCAATATTTACTCCAAGGAATTTCACAAAGTCCTCATATGGGATTTCATGGTTTTCTGTGGTGAATAAATGAGTATTTTTGTAATTGTGATCATATTCACAGTCATTATATCTTTTCATTATGTTTGTCGTACAGCTTCTCTCTCGGTGTTATTATCTTTACATCTGTTTTAATTTAAAGCTTGTTGTATGCTTAAACCTCATACAATAATTGAAGTCATTTTCATGAATTCGAACTTTTTGTATACTTTACTTTTTTAATACTTTGTTTTATACTTTACAACATATGATGTTGAAGTGCTTCTCGGTGTGCCTTTGTTGTAACGGTAACGCAACCCTGGCACCGTTTTATGCCGGTTTCTTTTGTGGGGAGGGGACTTTAACAAAACGTTGAGAGTTTATTTCTACTCCAATGAGTTTCACACATTGCTCACAGGGCATGTCATGTTCTTCTCAGGTTAAATTATAACATTTCAGCATTCTTTCCAACAATAATGTGCATTGACTTACATCAAAATAGATTTGTATTGTCAGTTTATTATCAATAAACTTATTCTATTTACGTCATATCTACATTAAATTGCAATGTGTGCAAAAAATAAGCAATGATAAAATAAACACCAGATTTGTCAGATTAAATTAAACAATGGCTGTTAAAGAATATTTACATTAACACTCGCTGTATTGTTTCAAATCCTCTGATTAGATGGGATTAGCGGCTTGCCAGCAATGATGAGCGTTTATTGTGTTCACCTGACGGGAAGACAGTAAGACGATAATTGCTGTATTGCTCAATTTAACGAAAACATGAACCATGTCCCTTTTTCACTTAACGTCTCACTCTGCTTCTATGTCCGTTTGCTTGCTCATTTGCTCGTATAATTCTTTTAAAAATTCAACTTAATTTTAATGCTGACTTGTAAAAAAAAAAAAAAAAGAAAAAAACAAAAACAAAAAACAAAACAAAACAAAAACGAAAACAAAACAAAAACAACCCAAAAACACCAACAACAAACATTAGTTAGTTTTTGTATGGGACATGCTTTTGATTCTATCGTAAAAGACAACCTCTGTCCATGTACACTCTCTATTAACCATTGTGCATTGGATGGATTAGTTTAGAATAGGTCATTAAGTTATATTTATGACTGTTTGTACTCGCTAATAAGTCGTATCTAACTGCAAACAACCAAGACCCATACCTGTGTTGAAACTATGAGCCAGCCGTTCAAGGTCTACGCGGTTAGTTCTATGACTAATCCAAAACAAAGGATACAGACCCTTATCTTCCGACCCAATAAGCTGTCTGAAGTAAGATGCTACTTCGAAGCATTTACATGAAGAAAATAATGATAGCTGAACATTTAGCGATGTGTCAACTGATTTACCCCTTTAGATGGCGCACATATATTAAAATGGAAATAAATATGCCTGATTGCTTATAATTAACGGATGTTTATTATATAGGGGAAACGGCTTGAAAAATGTAAATATTGAGAAACACGCAATACAAACGTTTAACCACTAACTTAATCTAATGAATGAGAACTCGTTCATACATTCAGCCGTATAAAGTCCGCGATCTTCCCTCGAATTTACAGTGAACTAGAACGAACGTTTAATACATGTACAGAATGGATGCATAGTCAGTACACTAAGTCGTGACTCGTTACTCTAACAATAGTATCCATCGGTATTATCTCTAAAAGTCGTTACTTTGATTGTCAAGAAGTACTAGGCAGGAATCATAAACTTCATGTATAAAATTTCACATACCTGTATTTTAACTGTGGCCGCCAGCACATTTTCGAACAAAAGTTAGATGTTTCAACAAAATAACTACTCTAACAAGGTTGTCGGGACGGTTGCCAAAACACGAGAAAATACCAATGTGTAGAAAATCGTGTTGAATTACATTGAAGATATGCTAAAGATACGGATGAGTGAAAACATTGCTACAAAACTATTCTTTACAGGCAATTCTCAATTTTGATATACAAATTACTTCCGGTATTATGGCTGTTGTGATAAAAGCTGAATCACCTCACAGTACTAAGCAATTTAACATCGATGGATTAATGTCATTCATTTTTCATAGATTATGCAGTTGTTACAAATCTCATATTTAATGTAACGCGAATGCTCCAACTGTGAGAAGGAAAAAATGCTTCAAAATAATTTTAAGTTTTCAAATCGTCAACAAAACAATGTCCATATTACATTACAGATGGACCTCTACCAGACGCACAAGACGTAATAACCATATTGGAAACTCTAAGAATCTCGATCACTTTCGGTATCTTAAGTGTTTCATTAAATATGTATTTCTGTCATCAATGGTGAACACATGGAACGATTTACCCGTACAGAGAAGAAACAGCCCACGTATACGAACTTTTGGAAAGAGTATAGCAAGCTACATTGTTTTAACACTCTCCTGCAAGCTCGTGGAGCTTCCGGGATATAAATGGAATACTCTTAACAACGAATTTTTGTGCAAATTTAATTAGGTGACCATTACATAATATTGAAAGACATCTATTATTTCAGTAACTCTCCATTTTAAAACTTAAGACCGATCGTGTTTTGTATGGAAATGACTCCGACACAACTGAACAAAACATCTTTACTCAAACGGAAATGCTGACATTCAGTATTAAATTGAGAAGCTCCTGGTGTCAGGATAATGTGAGTGGGTGGGACATTATGCTACATGTCTGTGGCATGATGCCCCAGTGCTAGACATCGCTATAAACTGCCACACTGCAGACATTGTAGCGATATGACTGAAAAATTATTAAAGTTACATTAAAAATCCAAATAACAAAATAACATAACTGTCTTGTATAGTATATAGTTAGATTACAACAATTGTCTGGCTGATGTTTATACTTCTGTGATGTAGTGGTCAGCGTGTTGGACCTGGTCTCCAGACCATTTTCCTTTTTTAAATCTTCCTAACAGCAAAACAATATGTTTAAACTAAGCAGCTGTGAAAATAATAGGTTTCCTTCATCATTAAGACATATCATGAATTGAAGTAATAATGAAGCTGTATTTTGTTTTGCAAACCTTTAGAAATCGACACTCGCGCAATAAAGGATTATATGATATGTGATTTCATAATGAACAGGAAAAATAAACAAGTGCAGGAAAGAGAATGAGAGTGGCAGGTCTTTTGAAAACTTCTAGCGTTTCGTTATCATTTCTTTAACTGCAGCATTTTTAAACATTTACACAGAATTTTAAAGCCATATATCAACATTCTGTTGTTTTTTTTGTCACCAAAGTAAATAACCCTACAACTGCCATTACCACCATTTAATGTAAGTAAGGTTCTATTTATGTTAAATTGTTATCAGACAAATTCAAAATTTCAATAGCGTTTGTAAACGTCTAAATTACGTGATATATACTAATATAATTAAAGGCTTGTTAAGAAACATAGAGAAGCTGAACTCACCCAAACAGACGCTGTAAATAAGCAACAGGTGTGACAATCGGCTAGAAGTCTATTTTACGACATGCAAACTGCTTAACACGCTCTGGCAGTATGAATAGCAAACGGTCGATATGAATAGTGGTTATGTTGCCTTGCAGCCTCTTTATCATCAGAGAATGCATTGATTGCATTGGTTGGTTGGCCAAGTCGGGGGATTATAATGACGACAAACGTTTGTATGTAAACTAAAAAAGGGAGCAATAATTTATTAGCGTCTTGTTATTAAACATGCAAAACTGATATGGCCCGAGATGTGTTTGTATTATTTACGACTCGATGAGAACAACCAACTGCTGATAATAACATTCAAGTTATATATTATCGACGAAAGAAAACCTTATGTCCGATTGTTCTACATCCTGTACATAACATTCTCATGACCGCTATACGTTTTATTATACCCCTTTATGGCGCTACTTCATATTCTTATCTTCACATGCCCTGCTAGAGTTTGATTATTTATTCGGTTAATTAAAAGTTCGGAATCTTACTCATATACACCTACTTCGAAGATGTCTTTGGCTCAGATAATTCTTGGTTTGATCAGAAAAAAGCATTCTTGCAATTTTCCATTCACGTTCCAGCTGAATTGATTCATACGGTTTTCTGACGCCAGCTACACTGAACGCTGGAAGCAAACGTGACAGTTGAGCATATTGTATATGTTCCTGTCAGATTTATTGTTGGGACTTACTACGTAAATTATTTATTACTTTTTAATTGATCGTGCTAATATTAACGCTTATATAGTGTTTCTTTGCAAAAATGGATTCCAGAACACTGGAGTAAGACCATTAACCCTTAGGCTCTTTAGCATTCGTCTTTCAGGTCAAGTTCTTTCATCGTGCTGGCGGAGATTTGTTCATAGCTAAATGTGTTGATATCCACATTCTTTCCTTAAGATATATCGTATGGATTTCATATTTATATTTTGTTTTGTTGAAAGTGTAAACGTAACTGTCGTGTTAGTTTATTCATTCTGGACGTGCGAAGGAGATCATAGGAATTCGTATTCTCCGTTGCAATTGTTTATGATAAGGGTCTGTATACAATTCATTTTAGAAACACGCCCAAAGTTTCATTTCTTGCTAATTTCATTGAACTAATTAAGTAAAGTATTTCGGGTATTAATTCATTGGTAATGTTGTTAACTGAGTGATTTAAGTTGTCTCCTTTGATAATTTGCATGACAATAAGGAATTGGTGGAATTGTCCCCATTTTAAAACTCCAACAAAGTGCATTTTACCATGCAATAAATAATCATTTATATTGATAGTAATGCTTGCATGAGCTGTTATAGCGATGCAGTATGTTTTAAAATAATATTGCAGCAGTGCATATATCGATGTAGCACATCGTCGAAAACTAAGAGTGATGACAAAACATATCGATTAATCGTTATTCTTTTAGAGGCTATAAAGCATTCTTTGGTGAGCAACTTAAAACACAAAAATTGGTAATGTGTTAACAATTTTACATCGACAGTCATTGTCTCTGTAGCTGTTTGTTAATGATGTCACCCAAGATAAATCAATGATAAATCAATAGAGGATATTATATTTTCCTACGTTAATAATGGATATGTTTCATCATGAGGTAAAAATCGTGATATGTTAATGAATGGCGAAGTGTTTATGTTACCACAAGATGAAATATATCTAGTATTTAAGTAAGAAAAGAAAATGTTCTTTTTATTATATGCCAAACTTGCTCTAGAATAGAAGTTTAGAAGATTAAACATCCTCCCCCCCCATGCTCTTTTCGTAAATTCTCCTCACTTTCATAGGCTGAGCATACAATATGAGTGATTTAAGAGACCTGTAGGATTGGGTTGACCTAATCTGTCGCAGTAAATTACATTTTTGACATTTTGTAATCTATTTAATCGTATCTGAAAACAATTCAAGTCCGATCCAGCAATGCATCATAGCAAGTTTATCGTTGTTACTGTCAAGGAGTAAGGGGAAATAACTTCAGTGAGACGCGAACGGCGTTTGGGCGAATTTCGTCATGAAATAGTAATTTCCGTGTCTGAAATGTAAAGCAGTTTCTATTCAATTGTTATAGCTTACAGAGTACTCGTTTTTGTTGCTACAGGTACAACTTGGTTGCAATATTTAGAAGATTCAATGTGCTTCCGTTTAATCTTAAAGGGAGGGGGTGCCGGACTTGTGTGGAACTTTGCTACCAATAAATACTGTTCTGCGGGGGAAAATATGAGAATTATTCAAAATCACTGTTTTGATGCTTGCGACTTAAATGATTCAGCTATACAACGAGAATTAAATCGTACCTATGTGTTCTTTAAAGGGTTCTCTACAGATATTGAGAACTTCTAAGAGAGCGACAGGTGTTACGAACCTATGGTATTAAACTAAATAGCAGAAAAAGTGAAAACCAACTAGTTTCTGAATAAATAAATTATTTTCATTGAACACAAAGTGAAACTTTAAAATACCTTACAGTAATGTGAATTAAATACCAAATAGTCCTCAAAGATTTATCACAAGTCCAACTGTACAAAGTTCCTACTGAATTATATTGGTATTCCAAATAAATTCCAATATTGAATGCGTTGACATGCCTTTAGTTTCGAGTATGCTAATCAACCAGTGACCTATAGTGTGGCGATGTGCTAACAGTCTTTTGGTGTATCACAATGATATAATTGAAAAATGTTCTTGTCTGAAATCACAATAGTTCCAAATTAATGTTCCAGTCAAAGAATTTTATTGATGAGCACTTTGTATTTCCAGTGAATAATAATTTGAATAAATAATTCCACCCAAACGAAACAATGAACACAACACTAAGACTGATTCTGCCTCAGATTTTAATTAAAAGAACGAGTCATTTCTTAATTAAACAATATTATATAATAAGCTAAGACACAAAAGAAGAACCAGGTACAGGGTAGAAATTTCATTTCTAGAATATTCTATGTTGTCAACAAGACAAACTTTATTACTAAAATTATAAAAAAGAAAATGGAAAGCATTAGCTACAACTGGTTCTTCATGGGGTGATTCCAATGTCCTAAATCCATACCCAAATCAATTTATTTACCTCCATTGATAATAATCCTAATATTTAACACACACTCAAAGAGAAATATTAACTATGTATTATTTATCTACAAAAATAAAAGTTACTGGTCAGGTACACGATGAACTTTATTTTTTAGCAAGGTTAAATCCAAAATAAAATTATACGTAGCGTATAATCATGGAGAAAAAGATAACAAATACAAATCAAATATACATAAAACACGTGTAAGGTGAAGTTGTTTACATTTGCAACATGCACAATGGACGGAATATTGGCATACCTCTATGTTACATTCATGTACTGTGGCTGAAATGTCTTTGGATATTGTACTTGTGGAAATTGTAGATGATCTAAGCACAAAGCTAACCAAAATTACTGCTCCCAAGTGCTAAAAAGTCAGCCTGAATTAGTCTAAAGTACACCATCTTTAGCAGTTATTCAAAATAGGAAAAACAAATTATGCCAAATTAGATAATACCAGCTTCTGAAAGTGCAATGAATGACTTATCAAATATATAAAATGTAAAAGAAAGTTATCGACTCTTTGTTTAACAATTTACCTCTGAAGTCCAGGAAGTGAAAATGACCAAGCGGCGCTCACATTTTGTTTTTAAAGTGCTCATCTGAAGCCAAGCTGTATACTGTATGATGGATAGTACACCATCAATCATACACCAAAATAAAGGAAATTAAAAGGTCTTTTAACAATACCCAAGACATACAAAGTCTTTTTTGAATAGCCAGTATAACCAGGAAGGAAAATCGGGGAGAGTTATTTTCTTTAAAAATATGCTAACTACAAAACTGTAGAGCGCCACCTAACTGGTAAGACAACCTCGCAAGAATATTGACTCTGGGCTGGCACTAAAACGCACATGTGATTTGTGTAATACAACGATAAGCACATGAACCCAAAGTGATCAGGGACAACTGTAACATGCTGATAATATTTCGTAGGATTGGCGCGCACAGTCTCGCAAATATTCATTGGACCTGGTGCTCCGTCAACCACTCGTGAGATGAGTCTCGGAATATGTTAGCTGAGTTCACCCGGGACCATCTAGTTTTCTCACGATCCACTTGAGGGATTGGGAAAAAGTATCGCAAAGTTTTTGACGGAAGCGCCTCACGCGAACGTATGAAATAATTTACGAGCACGATAAAATTGCAAAATTATAAAATCCGAAAGCGATGTCATAAGATAGAGTTTTGTCCGACGCTGCCAAGATGGCTGTGAACAACTGAAATTTCTCCGCAGACACATAGCTCTTCGTGAACTTGTTAAAGACATGATTGCGTAGCAACAAAGCGCACGTGGTGACCTCACAGCGGGCTTTTATCAGACGTTTGCATCGTTGAACAATCCCGATCGCATAACAGCGGAGGAGGTTAGGAAACTTGCAAAAAAATCACTTGAGCAATGATGTGAACAGCAAATGAACCAGTTTTGATTGCTGTCGCCAGGCCTAAAGTGGAAGGAATTTAACGATGAAATTAAACAGCATAAAAGTCGCTTTGGGTTAGGGTATCAGCAAGGCACATTTTTGCCTGAACAATGACCCATTGTTGATTGCATGTCTGTAGACGAGCAACAAGTCAATGAACTCTTGCTTGCCTATTGTTGTTTCGTGTGCGATTCGCCTCCCTGGTCAGATATTCTTCTTTGCAGCGATGTCCGCAATGCCATTTTTGGAGCCAACCACATAGTCACGCTATTCCGAGAGGAAAATAACAACAACGATGCGATCTGAACTGATGACGGTGTCGCTGTTGGCTAAGTTGAATGATCGAAATGGATATTGTAGATGCCTGTGATAATTCCTTCACTAACCACGGAATAGCGTTTTTTGTCGTATATGCGGTCTGGAGACACGTTTGATCCGGGTTGGAATTAGATCATAACGAAACGCTAAAAGCAATTTCTGGAATCAGATGCTTATTTATAATGTGTTTCGAAAATGATTAAATATGAACCAAACACGTGAGCGTAAATTCCAACAATGGATTTAAGAAAATGATACGCACCTAGTGTAATAACTGATATAAGGAAAACAACATTGTTACTAACTGGAACAAATCATAACATGCAAATTAAACGAGTGATCAACAAGAATTAATGAATAAAAATTATAAACAAAAATGATCCACTTATGGATCTATCGCCATGGATGATCAATGTTTGGAAATTAACACAGAAATAAGCAATTGTTAATCTACCATTTCATATTATAGATTTAAACAACTACTAATATGCAATGATAATTACAGATAATATTTGAAGTTAATTGTTACATGCGAAATCATTTCATCGGAACTACTGTACAAGATTATTATATAAAAAAGAACAGCTCGTATGTGATTATTTATCAGACAAGAAGAATCTTAAAAACTTTTAGAAACTCGAACATTATCTCGTCTTTTAACACATGCAACATTTGTCTGTTCAGTGACAAAATAGCTAACTTGAAAACAGACTATAATGTATCACATTAACGGATAGCGAAAACAGAATACATGCATATATTTCAAGTATCTCTACTGGACATCAACGACGCTACAAATCTGGACGAAATGACTGAGAACCATGAAATTAGAGGCTCTCTCGTGTCGATTGAGTTTATCAAAGACTGTGTTAGCGCAACACAGAATCTAAAATTAAAACGTTCGGCGATGAAATAAGTAGCAAATGGTCAAACAGATATAAACTGACAGATGAAACCACCCAGATGTAACAGTACCAACTGGAGGCCAATTTGGAATCATCGCATTTGAAAATGCCCTTCGCTGACTACGCCGACGTAGCAACGATGGAGCAGAATTCACTGACAAATCCACCGAGATAAAATTATATCGAACCGTTAACATTAACTCGAACAGTCAAATAAAGACCCAGACTAATATTCACCAAAAGACGCGCATCGCCGTTTAACAGTTCTTGGACAAAGGCGATCGTTAAATGTATAAGGCAAGGATATGATGGGTGTATTGATACGTAAAGCTGGAAGTGTTCAAGCAATTGCCAGAGATATAATTATTCTCCAGGAAAATATTTTCGATGATTGCATAAAAGTTGTGCCAGTA
>JAECUM010040813.1:0-12436 GCA_016617855.1 Megalonaias nervosa
TAGTGCTGACAGCATATGGTATCAGGTTGTTTGTAAAGGAAGAGTCTAGTATACGTATATGTTTTCATCTCGGACAAATTTTGTAATCATTAGTGCTGGATACCACGAAAAATTTTGTACCGCACCGCGATATGTACCACAGTATACCGCAATTATCTTAGGAAAACAACAATTCAGTGTTCTGGGGGCAAGGGCCTGACACTTTTTGTTTAATTTCTGTCGGTCAATAGGTAGAAAAAATATCGTGCTCTCATTTATATCAAAATAACACCATACTATATCCATGATATTATCTGGAAAACATATGAATCATCTTAAGAAGAAAAAAAAATATATCAACTAAAAAAGAACATCCCCCCTCCACAAGCTTGAAAATTAAATGGACAGTATCGCATAGTAGACGACTTTAGTATGTCTATATTAATTGTTGTACAAGTTGTTAATCTAAAATCCCTAACTACAGTGGGACGATGAATCTTACACTATAGTCGATACTGTGAAATACATCGTGCAGATATAGAGATCATGTTGATATACATAGTGCGGATATTAGAGTTCATGTTGATCAACAATATTGATACTAAGGCCTACAATTTTATAGACAAACTATTGATATAATAAGCATGGAAACTTTGAGTGGGATGCCAACAGCCGGGCAAGGTATGTATTGGAGAGGGCCAGTAAATATAAAATTCACTTACTCAACAAACGAGAAAATATTTGGTGGACTTGGGAAATTACGTAAAGTTCAGACAGAAAATAAGGGCGCTCCTAACAATCGTAAGATGATTCGCAGTCTCACAATGGAATACGTATACTAAACACAGTCACATACGCTAGTAAATAACTACAAAATGACATTTTTTTTTTAGGTCTGCTTGTAGTTGCATTGCATCTTGTTGGGAATTAATGACTCTGTAGAATAGACAATCCAAAATGCGAACACAAAGTGTTTTAAAGTGCAGACTCACGACCTGTGCAACAGCAAACAGTAAAGTTTGTATAAATTCACAACAGATAGCTGCACCTCTACTGCTTTAAATGAAATTGTCCGGTTTAAAGTATTTTACTGGTACTTTATATTCTATGACCGAATTGCACCGTGAATTTTGTGCTGCTGGGTAGGCAAGATTGTGAAAAGCTTATACTTCTGTGTGTGTGTGTGTGTGTGTGTGTGTGTGTGTGTGTGTGACTTGGATTTGCAACGTAGCTTTAACAATTTTTCACTCATATAGCCACGACGTCTGCATTGTGGCAGCTCATACTGATGTTAAGCAGTGGGACATCATGTTGTAGACATGTAGCATCATGTACCACCTGAAACCAGGCCGACCATTCCTAAAAGCAACCTCTTAATACTGAACGCCAAGTCAGGCAGCTGCTAGTAACATTTTTATAAGTCTTTGGTATGACTCGGACGGGGTTCGAACCCGACATCTTCCGATACCGAGGCGGACGCTCTAACCACTTAGGCCACCGGAGAGGTCGACACATACATACATACATACATACATACATACATACATACATACATACATACATACATACACTCACTTAGGAATTCTCGCAAAATGTAGCTGCTACGTACAGCATTTAGGGAATATTGTGTTTTATATCTATTTTGCACGAATTATATTTTATGTTAAAGTTTGCGAACAGGAATGATAGAATACGTATAATTTTAAAAATTTTAGATTTGGCGCACCTTGCACTTTTACAAAAACCAACAACATATTTTGCTTATACGTGTAACTTCCGACATTAGTAGTAATAGGGGTTACCGTAACGTCAATGGGAATTAGCATTACAGACCCCCCCCCCCCGGGCCTGTATAGCGTCAAGAAATAAAAGCACACCCTGGGCCTGTATAGCGTCAATGGAAAATTGGGTAGAGTGACTAGCACACCCTGGGCCTGTATAGCGTCAATTGAAATTTTTGTAGAGCGGCGACTAGTATACTGTGGGTTTGTATAGCGATAAGCGACAGGTGGCATGACGTCACACTGGTAACAATGTAGCAAAAAGAGAAGTACTGTGACGTCAGGCTACCTGAGAGAGGGCTATAGACAAACACGAATCAAGAGCGTTCGTGTTTTTAGTAGAGGAAGGGTTTTATATATATATATATATATATATATATATATATATATATATATATATATATATATATATATATCGTTTAGGGTGGAGACCAAATGAAAATTAAGATCTTTTCGAGGCATTGGAAGTGGCCCTGAAAAGGGCCGTTGTTTGTTATGTGATGTTAACACTATTCCGTTAACATACAGGACATCGCATAGGTCTTCTTTTCTTCCTCAAATTTCTCAAAGTTTGTCTTAAACTGTGTCTCACTTCTGGTCCGTAGATGAGAGTCCGCTTAAGACAGCCTTGTCTTTCCACATAACATCTTCTTTTCCAAAGAGTGGCACCGGTGATCCGGATGACAGTCCATTTTGTTTTCACATACATGGGTAAGTCTGTACGGAACAGCATTGAAGATACCAAAGTAGAGGATTCTACGTCGATCAACATCTTCTCTGTGACGAGAACAGGTGAAGGAAATGAAGTGAACCGCGTTTATTTATAGTGGAAGACCGGATCGAAACGGATTGAAAGGGTTCACCAATCCCAACACGCGTTACAAAATTCAGTCACTTCGCGGAGTCTGTCTTCCAATCCGAAGAGAGCTACCTGTGACGTCACATTTCCTATATAGGCACACTAGCGTCTGTGCGCAGTGAATCGATGCGGTATTGTTTTGTGAAACATGACGGAAGCTAAGAAGACAATGAATTGGGGTGCACCGGCTGTGGAGACGAGAAGTAATGGTACAGCAGCAGCTACCAAAGTCAACACAGTGCTACTTCCCGAAGAGGTTGATTTCAACTGGGATTTAGTAGATTTTTTATCTTCTTCCCAAGAATTTGTTCCGGTACCAGTACCTTCGCCACTTTCTCCTTCTTTACCACGTGTCGACGATTTTAAACAAAGACAGAAAGAAGAATTGGAGAAATTTTTACAGCAGCAGAAAGAAGCAGAGCAAGCATTTCTTCTTGAACAGCAACAGCGAGAAGAAGAAGAAGAGGCAAGAAGGAAACAACAGGAAGAAGAAGCAGTAGAGAAGAAACAAAGTCTAGAAGAAGGAGATAGCGAAAGTCAAACGGTCACGGTACTCTTGGACATTTTGGCCGAGTTAAGAAGTCTGAAACAAATGTATCAGACTTCTTTATTACGACCCAAGAGAAAAAGACCTTCCCGAGCCAAACAACCTAACCCTGTGACTACACCACAGATACCACCCCTAGTGATATCTACTAAATCATTGACAGGAGCAAGTCCACAAGTAGGCCTTGGCCGTGGCAAAGGCTTAAGGCAGTTAAAGCGAATTGATTCTCGTTCCTGAGTTTGTTCTAAGGAAAAAAACAAACACTCAACAGTCCTTTTCAGGGCTACCCAATACTCTCGAAAAGAGTGACTATTCATTTTGCCAAAATCAATTAAAACTCAAAATCCCTTCTTTAACCCTATGATGTACGTGTTGTGAGTGTATGAGTGTAGGTCCTTATTATTTCTAAATAATGAAAACCAAGAGACACTTACGTTTTTTCAGTTTGGTCTATTCTGTTACAAATTTTTTACAATTCAATATCACAACATAACACAACACAACACTTTTAAAAAGTTCATAGATTTCTTCTTTGTCTTTTTTCTTTCACTCTCTCTGTTTTTTCAATTTCTTCACTTTTACACTTTTTTCCTCTTCTTCGTCTTCTTCTTCCTCACATTTTTCTCGTCTTCTTTTCTTTTCTGTCTTCTCTTTCTGAACGTGTCGGGGTTCTTCTTTTGTCGAGGTCACCTCTGTTTCTTCTTCCTCCTCCTTCTCCTGCTCCTGTTGTTTCTTAGGGCACTCTGAAGACCAATGTCCTTTCTCTTGACAATGATAACAGGTATCTTGACTTTTGTTTCTTTTGACACTGGCCTTGCTTCTTTGACGGTCTGGACATTCTGTAGCCCAATGCCCTTTCTTTTGACAGATATAGCAAGTATCTTGACTTTTATCTCGAAAGGAAGGAGAGTAGTCCGTTGGCTTGTCTGAAGAAAACTTTCTTATCACACCTCGCAATGCTCTAATCAGAAGTTCGATCTGTGTGGGTTCTTCCATTGTGCTGGTCGGCTTGAGAGCGAAATGAATACTGAGAGGGGAGTCACTAGCCCTTTATATATGCCCTGGTCTGACATAGATATATAGGGGTTCATGGTGTTTCACAGGTAGTCATTTGACTTTTTGCCGTCAAGATGAAACGATCGCATCATTTCGAAAAGAAAGAAGAAGAAGAAAGTAAGAGGCAGAAACGTGATTTATCGCCTCGCACAGTAGCTGAAGTCTTGGCACAAATTCATGCCAGCGATTTTGAAGATGAGATCAGTGAACCAGAATCGAAGCCTAAAGAGTCTACACCAAATCAAAGTCCATTACCACCCGTAAACCCTGAAAAGTACTACCATATTCGGGAGACGGACAAACGCTCTTCCAGAAAATTTAGAACCACAGCCTACACGTACGCAGTGAAATTTAAAGATTTCAAGTCTGACGTACCCTTGGAAAAAGCAGAAGGGTTCATCACCGATGTGTGGGATTCTTTGTTAACCACACTAAAACGGCAATGTCAAGCCAAAGAAGACGATCGCTTGAGACTTTCTATTCATCACGACAATTTGAAGTCTCCCGTTTGGATCGAGTTTAGCAGTCCAACAGAATTGACACCTTCCAAAATCATGGACAAGATTCAACACGTACAACAATCCAACGACAAATTTCACATCACGGACGGAAAAGCAACACTGTACATGACCCACGTGTCTCTTCCCCAAGGGACAGGTAAAAAAAAGTTGATGTTGGTAGACAACTTGCGTAACCTCAAGCGTAGTCTCGTCCAAATTAACAATCCAAAAGACAAGATGTGTTTAGCCCGTGCCATCGTGGTGGGACAAACGTATGCCGACAAGAACGATACGGTAGAATGGAAAAGAGCCTGGAAAACTATTCAACAATCGGACCGAGCCAAACAACGAAAAGAAGCAGAACTCCTGTTACAGCAAGCGGGGTTAGCTAAAGACACACCCTGTGGCATTCCTGAAATGCAAAAGTTGCAAGACGTCTTGGCTCCACGTTACACCTTGAAAGTTCACCCTCAAGAAGTGCGCGGACCTCTGTTGTTTCGAGGTCAAGATTTTAAAGACGGAAAATACATTCACGTCTATCATCACGACGAACATTTTGATGCCATTACCAGTATCACTGCATTCCTGGGATACAGTTATTACTGTGAGAAATGTGACTATGGCTATAACAATCGAGAGCAACATAAGCATTGCGGATCGAAATGCTCAGGATGTTTAGCTTCTACACCCTGTCTGGACGAAGGACAAGAACGAGTGCATTGCTCTGCTTGTCAGCGCACGTTTGTCAGTCCTGCCTGTTACCAACAACACCTAAAGACGCAAGGTTCACAGCAGAAATGTGCTTGTCAGCTCTTGAGATTGTGCCCTACTTGTGGACAAGGCATACGTACCAATAGTGTTAAGTTACACATTTGTCGAGGAAAGAAACGATGTCACATTTGTCGCCAAATCGTGGACTTGGAACACCAATGCTACATTCAAAAATACCATTCTAAACATGAAGAAGAAGAAGACAATGACCAGAAGAAGAAAGGGAATTTCATCTTTTTCGATTTCGAATGCATGCAAGAGACTGGTATTCACATTCCTAATTTCTGCGTAGCTCACCGAGCGTGCGAGAAGTGCATCCAAGAGCCTATCTTGGCTCATTGCCCTCATTGCACAAGATTCCTGGAGGACGTGAAAAAATCTTTCGAGGATCGAACACACTGACCGATTTTGCCCAATGGATCTTAGACCCTATCGACGAGACGTGGAGCCAAGAAGATATCGAACGTTACGGAGATTGTCATCGCCATGCCACGGTGATGGCTCACAATTTCTCGGGATACGATGGACAATTTCTGTTGAGATACTATACGGAACAAAGTACCGAACGTCCGAAAGTAACTTTGAACGGAGCCAAAATCATTTCCATGCAAGTGGGACAAGTACAGTTTAAAGATTCAATGAGTTACTTGGCTATGCCTTTGAGCCGCATGCCTAAAACGTTTGGCATGACAGAAATGGCCAAAGGCTATTTTCCACACTTTTTCAATACCGAAGCCAATCAACACGCCGTTCTACCCCATTTGCATGAGGCTCACTACTATGACCCCGACAACATGCGTACCGAACAACGAGAAGCTTTCTACGCATGGTACCAGACTCACGCTTCGGACCCTTTTGACTTTCAAGAAGAAATGTTAAAATATTGTCGTTCCGACGTAGACATTTTACGTCGCTGCTGTGGAAAATTTCGAGAACTGTTCATGGAACACGGAGGGATCGATCCTTTGAAAGAAGCTTGTACCATTGCCAAAGCGTGTTCCTTAGTGTATCGTCAACGATTCATGCCCGAAAACACCCTAGCTGTCATCAGTCCTCAAACGACCAATTTTGTCAAACGTCAATACTCAGTCAAAGCCCTACGCTGGTTACATTACTTGTGTGAGAAGGAAGACAAATGGATCCAACATGCTCGCAACGGAGGAGGCGAAAAGACCATCGGAAGGTATTCGGTAGACGGCTGGGACTTAGAAAACCCTCAAATCGTGTACGAGTTTAACGGGTGCTTATTTCACGGATGTCCCATCTGCTACCCTCAACGTGACACTAAAAACCAGTTTTACAACGGACCATGGAAGACTTGTACCAGGCCACTTGTCAGCGACGCTTGAAGTTAGAAGAGCAAGGATACCAAGTAGTGGAAATGTGGGAACACGAGTACGATCAGCGATTGAAAACCGATCCCGAGTTTAAGCGCATCGTGGAAAGTTACAAGCTGGTGGACCCTCTGAACCCGCGGGACAGTTTGTACGGAGGACGGACGAATGCCACCTGTTTGCTGTACCAAGTCGACGAGGAGAAAGGAGAAGAAATCAAATACTTGGACGTGTGTTCTCTGTATCTGTACGTGTGCAAATATTGCCACTTTCCCGCAGGGCACCAACAATTGCTGACGGAACACATCGACGTGGACAATATTCGACAATACGAAGGACTGATCAAGTGTAAAGTCTTGCCTCCCACGAACTTGTACCATCCCGTTTTACCACATCATTGCCAAGGAAAACTGATGTTTCCCTTGTGTCGTACTTGTGCTGAAACGTGCAACCAAGACCACCCTTGTCAGCACACTCAGGAAGAACGAGCCTTGACGGGAACGTGGGTCAGCGTGGAATTGTTTAAAGCTCTGGACTTGGGATACCAACTGTTAGAAGTGTACGAAATTTAACACTTTCCCAAGACAGAAAAATACCACAAGGGCGACGAGACTCAAAAAGGCATTTTTGCAGACTACGTGAATGCCTTTTTGAAACTGAAACAAGAAGCTAGCGGCTATCCTTCCTGGTGTCACACTCCCGAAGACCAAACAAAGTTCAAAGAGAAATACTGGAAGCAGGAAGGCATCACTTTAGACCACATCGAGAAAAACGAAGGAAGGCGATCGTTTGCCAAAGTGATGTTGAATTGTTTGTGGGGCAAAATGGCACAACGACCGTGTTTACCCAAGACGGAGTATTTGACAGAACTTTTCCGATACTTGCAGATGATTCACGACAAAACCAAATACATGAAACACGTGGACGTTGTTCGTGAGGACTTGCTCTTAGTCAATTACGAAGAAGAACTGGACTTTGTAGAAGCAGACGAATTTGGAAATGTCATCATTGCGGCCTACGTGACAGCCCATGCTCGCTTAAAACTGTACGAAGCTTTAGAACTATTAGGAGATCGTGTACTGTATTTTGATACGGACAGTTGCATCTACATTGATCGCCTGGGTCAACCTTACCTGATCATCGAAGGAGACCGTTTAGGAGCCTGGACGGACGAGCATCCCGACCACAAGATTCTCAGTTTTGCAAGTGGCGGTCCCAAAAATTACGGCTACGAATACCGAGACAATCAAGGAGAAGTGCACACGGAGTGTAAAGTGAAAGGATTGACTCTCAATTATCGCACCAGCCGAGTGGTGAACTTTGGTGTCTTGAAAGAAGCCTTGCAGTCTGGACAGGATGGAAAGTTTAAAGTGACCACCCACGAACCGCATAAGATTGTACGTTTACCCACACACCAAATCGTCAGTCGACCCTTGGAAAAAGTTTATCAAATCGTGTACCAGAAGCGAGTTCGGCTTCCCAACCACTTCACTTTACCGTACGGTCATGCCGATATTGGTCAGCATATAAAAAGGGACAACGTTCAAGGTCGATAGTTCATTGTGACTACCATTGCTAAGCGAGAAAGATGAATCCATTCACACAGCAAGTATCCAGTAAGAGTAAACTCAAGTACGATGCTGTGCCTTGCGATGGTAGGGATGCCGTACGCTATGACCTTAGTGATTCAATACCACATCATCATGGGAACTTTGCTATAACTACCACTTCTACTACCATGCCTACCATGGAAAGTGATATTGTACGTGTCAAACCTGACGGATGTGAAAGCGATGCCACTCGTTATCGCACACCTTTTCACTTTACTGGTTTTCATGGTGGATGTCCACCTCCACAGGAAACCATGCGACTACCACCCTACGGATGTCATGTAAAACTGAGCAAACTCCTAAGGATTTCACCGTACCCTCATCGAAATGAACCTGTGAAAGACGAATATTCGTTCCCTGTGCGTTTGCCAGAATACTGTGATTTTGAAAGTCGATTGCAAACCTTCCAAGGAAAATGGCCAAAATATCTAGGAGGACCTACCCCCGAAGAATTAGCCAGAGCTGGATTTATCTACTTGGGCGAAGGAGATAAAGTCAAGTGCTTCAGTTGCGGTGTCTCACTTCACGAATGGGAGAAGAAAGATTGCGCTTACCTGGAACATGCTCGATGGTCTCCAGAGTGTCACTACCTGCCTTTAGTGGGACCTCGTTATCGAAGTGACCGTACCATGTTGTGTAAAAAGCTAGCTACGGAGTTAGGAGTCAAACGTTGGACAATCCCTAGACAAGTATTTAAACCCGATGTAAAAAATAATCTTCAAAGATTACCAAACGAATTGAAAGAGAAGATCTACAAGGACATTTGGCAGGGACTTGCCAGAGCCAAATCTCAATTAGTGACTGTAGAACATTTGTGTCGAGAAATTCATAAGGGGAAATTGACCAAAGTCAACAAACAAGTCCGATTTCTCTGGATCAAGGTTGCGTTCGTTCTACTATTTCGCTTTAGACCATTTACATTTGAAGATTTCATTGACATTCTTGACCGTTTCCTGGAATGGCAGTGGTCAGAAATTACTCAGTACGTTCATTACTTTCGCTCTAGGAGAAGTGTTTGACTGACATGGTTATGGATACTTTACAAGAGAACATTCGTGCTTTGCCTGTGGAATTGAGAGAACACATTTACCGTGAGTTCGTCAAAATACAAGTGAAACGAAAAGAATCATTGCATCCGTTACGTCACCGATGTTGGAACCACTGGTACCTAAATGCTATAAGAGGATTGATTCTGATGAAAGTGTTCCAGTGGTCAGACATTGATCAACTACTCGTGAGCAAGAAGGATTGCGTTGTTGATAGTGATTATTTTTACTACCAGGTACACTTACTGCATCGAATTCCAGAAGAAGAGTTAGAGGGTTACCAAAATCTTGTACACAATGTAAACTTAGTTGAAGAGGAAACTTCTGAACGACGTGTGATGTGCAAGTTAGTGACTAAATATTTTGAATACGTCGACGGAATACGACCACTTCTGTGCAAAAAGTACACTTATAGCTGCCGAAAAAAGAGGGTATAAAAACGTTCTACCATGCCACGACCTTTATCATTCGTGATACAACAGATTCCGTGGAAGGAAATCAATGACAGTATTCAAACGGTGGAGGATTACCATCGCCTATTACGAGAACTGTCTCCATTGAATTGGGGTCGACGTGTAGTGTGTGTCTTAGTGACTTGCTTTCTGGGATTTCGTTTACCAGCTGATTCTTTGTGGACTCTTTACGAACAGTACCTATTACTCCAAAACAAAATATGAAAGTGATCCCTTTAAATGTCCACGAGAGACTCATTCTGCTCAAAGCTTTGCGCTTTCATTTGGATACTTCTCAACCTCTACGGGAAAACAAGATTCGTCAACTTTTAGGTACTGAAGATGTGTACGACGACGTGTGTGTAGCTTGTGATTTACACCCTCACTGGACAGATGTACGTGACTGGAAAAGTTTGGGGTTTGAGGCTTGGGCTAAAGAAGTGGCACACTATGCCCAAGATTTGTCATCCTAAAACATTAAAACGTACCGTGAAAAAAGTCACTTTTAAACCTGTGTTAGTGTCAATACCAGAAGAACAGTCTGTCACCGAGGAAAACCACTCTCTTCAAGACAGGACTGTCATTGACATTCCTGAAAGACCATTTCGGGAGGACCCTTGTGTGACTGAACCAAGGAATGTACAGACTCTCAGAACATTACACACTACTCCTACGATTTCACCTCTTGATCACAAAAAAATGTTGTACAGAGACTTGTTTATATTCCACTATGGTCGTTTTGTTGTGTTTTTTATTCCTGTACTTAACCATATGGCTTTTATGTATTTTTGTCTTTCGTGTTGTTCACCAATAAAGATGACAATAAACGTGTCCTGAAAAAGTATAAAAACTCTTGTCTTGTCTGTCTTCGTGTCACAAGTGACATTTTATTACACTACTACTACTATGGCTACCTCTACTGTCTCTGCTCCCTCTTCCTCCACTGTCAAAGTCATTGACGAACACGTAGATCGGACTAGTTGGGAGGCCTTGTATCTTCGCCATCCCTTTAACATGCTTATTGCTGGACCAAGCGGTTCAGGCAAAACCGAATTTGTCAAACGTTTGATCGAACATAAACATCATTTGATCGATCGTCCTCCTCAACGAATCGTGTGGTGCTATAAAGAGTGGCAATCGGCGTACAGTCTTCTGCGAGAAAGTCAAGGCGATTCCATCGTCTTTGTGGAAGGCATTCCTGTCGAAGACGACGGAATCGTGTCTGACCCTAGTCAAACTCATTTGGTTATTTTTGACGACATGTTAGGAGAAGACGAAGAAGAAATTAAACTCTGGTTTACGCGCAAAGGGCATCATCGTAATGCCAGTGTCATTTACATTACCCAAAATTTGTTTCAACAAAATAAAGCCCATCGTACCATTAGTCTCAATGCTCATTACTTGGTGTTGTTTAAAAGCCCTAGAGATAAATCGCAAGTACAAGTCTTAGCCAAACAGTTAGGAACGCCTTGGCTGATTCATGCGTACGACGATGCCACTCAAACCCCACACGCTTATTTACTCGTGGATTTAAAACCCACTACTCCCGATTATTTGCGATATCGTACCCATCTGTTCCACCCCTGGTGCCAAGACGGAGGACCTATCGTGTACACGTCTCCGTCGTCGACTTAATCACCCCAAAAAATCTATAAAAACCTCGGTCACTTGGACTCTGTCTCACACATTGTCAACATGACGTCCCTTCAGTCTCATCTTCCCATTAAATTGATTCGTGCCTTGTACGGCATCAGTCGCGAAAAAAATCCACAAATACGTGCTCGTGTCTTAGAAGCTAGTCTCAAAGAAGTCTTACGATGGTTTACGGTGACAGCACGTCAATTACTGCAAGGCATCATTCAGATTCCACATCAAACCAAACGTTTTTTTGAGAGAAACAAAGTTGCCTTGACGCAACTAGCCGATCCTCGCATCGACACTCAAACCAAAAAGCAAATCATTTTGAAACCTGGAGGAAGTGGATCTTTAGGAGGTGTCATCATTCGTTCCCTCTTAAAATGGGATCCTAATGCTCCCAAAGTTGTCCCCAAGAAAAAAGCCACACCCAAACGTACCCAGAAGAAAAAGAAAAAGAGCAAGGGTGTCAAGACCAGGTCACAACTTCAGAAAAAGAAAAAGAAAAGCCCACAGAAAACAGCTTCTACTCGCAAGAGAGTGTCTCCAACAACTTCTCCTCCAGCAGTGACACCCTCTTCCTCTTTAGCAGCAGTAGTCGCGGCTCACAAAGTACCTGCCCCCAAAGTCAAAGTCCAAGAGAGAACGGGTGTGTTGCAGAGTTTACTGGATTTGTCCAAGCAAGAACTGTCTCGATTTAGTCCGTTGCGAACTCCTCCACGGCGTGTGTTACCTGTCATCAAGTTGATACGACGTAAAGACAATCAGTGGCGACGCATTCCAGTATAAAATGACCTGAGGCAAACCATACGGATCAGTATTTTTGTGCTACTGCACGTCCAAAGATGTTCCCTCCAAGAAGTGTA